>PVLD010007390.1:0-91969 GCA_004027595.1 Dinomys branickii | reverse complement strand
TTGTTTCATTGAGAGGCATATATTAGAGTTTGCTAGAAAAACAGAAAAAATAGAAAATGTATGTACGATTACACAAGGAGATTTATTAGTTAGATTTACAGGATCAGGGCTGGAGAGTCCACAGTGGCTGTCTGGACACTGGAGAGCTACAGGAGCTGGTAGTTATTAAGGACAAGAAGAGGGAAGCTGCAGGGCAGGAGGATCACAGATGCCACACTAGTCCAAGGTTGAGGATCCGGAAGCTCTCTAGAGAGTTGTCTGTTTGCATCTGCATTGAGAGGTTGAAGAAACTGGAGACTTGCAGACAAATATCGAAAGACAACAGCAGCAAGAAACCCACTTGCTCAACAGGAATAGAGCTCTTTGAAATGTACACACTTCCTTCTTCTTTCCTTTCTTATTACATCCAGGCTACAGTCCTATTGGCTGGTACCTTTCACAACTAGGGTGGACCTTTCCCCTCAATTTGCTGGGCTACATGTGAATTATCCACAAATACACCCAGAACTGTGCTTTACTAATCTGCTAGGTGTAGGCACTGCTTGCTCCACTCAAGTTGACATATCATGACTAATGGTGAATGGCCAGATTTTTTTTTTATTTTAAAGAGAGTAGTAAAAATAAAAAAGAACAACAGCAGCATACCGACATCATAAACATAAACAAAACAAAGAAAACACATTAAAAGTGATACAGGGTTTCAAAACAAAAGGATAGGAATTAACAGTGGTAGCTTTTCTAAATTTGAAAAATAAAAGAACAAAAACATATTAACAAACAGACACCCACTTACAAATAGCACAAGAACAACACAAGCAACACAGAATTACAGACAATGTGATAGGAAATTAACAATGGTTGTTGTATTATATATTGATATCTTCAAAGTGGTTACTCAGGAAAACAAATACAGACATGCAAACTTGATCAAATAATTTCTCATTAACTGTTCCTTTAAAAAAAGTGATAGAAGTCAGTAGCGCAACTATGTTAGCGATCCTGTATATACAGGTATACATAATTTTCACCTTCTTTCTTTTCTCTTTTCCCTCCTCCTAGTTGCTCTTTACTTTTGAGCAGTTTCCTTTGGTTTCACAATGTCTATCATACATCTTCATTTTTATTCTTTCTTTCAGTTTCTTACACTAGTAAGACAATATGTTGCTTACACGTGCAGGTCTGATTTATTTCACTTATGAGTGTGGTCTTTAGTTGTGACCATTTACCTATAAAAGCCTAGAGTTTATCTTTCTTTGCTGGTGTCTGATGGTTTATGGTTTGTTGGGGGGAACAGTTAATGATTACAAGTGTTTTTAATATATTTTGACCAGTTATGCATGCTTAAATCTGATAATCTGAGCAATTTATGTGATGACCACAATTTGCAATATAACAACCATTGGTGAATTCTTACAATCCTGTCTAGTGAAACTATGTATTATCTCTAATATTCTTTTAAATGATTATTCTCTTATTCCCTTTAATGATTGGATCAATCTTCTATTTTTATATCTGGTAATCTGAACAACTTTGTTGAAGATAATGATATATAATATAACAACCACTGTTAGTCTTCATCATTTGGTTTGAGACCCTGTATCATCTTTAATGTCCTTGCTTTGTTTTGTTTGTATTTTCTTCTTGTCCTTTTTTGGTACTATTTTCTTTAAAATAAAAATTTAAAAAGAACTACAACGTTTTTATTTATTCAACAGTGGATGGACATTAAGGTTGCTTCCACAATTTAGCTATTACAAACTGTGCTGCTATAAACATGGGAGCACATATATCACTCTGATACGATGTTTTCAGTTCTTGGAAAATACCACGAAGGGGAATGGCTGGGTTGAATGGGACCTCTAGACCTAGTTTGCTGAAGAATCTCCAAACTGATTTCCACAGTGTTTTCACCAATCTGTATTCCAATCAGCAGTGGAGAAAAGTTCCTATTTCTCCACAGCCTCACCAGCATTTATTACTGGTTGATTTCTTAATGAGAGCCATTCTTACTGGGGTGAGATGAAAGCTCAATGTTGTTTTAATTTGCATTTCTCGAATGACTAGTGATATCGAACATTTTCTGATGTATTTATTTGCCATTTGTATTTTTTTTTTATCTGAGAGGTGTTTATTCATCTCAGCTGCCCATTTCTGGATTGGGTCTTTCAATTTTGGGGGGGCTGATGCTTTTTAATTCTTTATATGTTCTAGATAGAAGACCTTTGTCCAAGCGACAGTCACCTGAAACTTTTTCCTAATTTGTGGGTTTTCTTTTTACTCTGGTGATATCTTTAGATGTGCAAAAAATTTTCAGTAAGATTCCCATTGTTGATTCTTTGAAGTATTTCCCATGCAGTTTGGATTTTGTTGATGAACTCTCTGCCTACACTTATGTCTTCAAGATTTTTAACCTACTTTCCCTTCCAATAGATTTAGTGTTTCTGTTTTAATATTGAGATCTGTGATCCATTTTGACCTGAATTTGGTCCATGGTGATAGACTTGTGTATATTTTCAATCTTTGGCAAGAGGCAAGCCAATTTTTCCAGCACCATTCATTAAAGAGGCTTTCTTCCAGTGAGTTTGCTTGGCCCCTCTGTAAAAGGTTAGGTGGCTGAGTATGTTTTGGTTGTGACTTTTTCTTCCAGTCTGTTCCATTGATCCTCATGTCTTTTTTTTAGCCAGTATCATGTTGATTTGGTTACAGTACCTTTGTAATATAATTTCAGGTCAAGGATTGTGATTCCATCTGACTTGTCTTTGTTGCCCAGCATTGCTTTTGATATTTTGGGTCTCTTTTGGTTCCAGATGAATTTAAAGAATATTTTCTCCAAATCTGTGAGGTATGCTAATGGTAGTTTAATGGTAATTGCATTGAATCTGTACAAAAATTTTGGTAGTATGGCCATTTTCACGATGTTGGTTCTTCCTATTCATAAACAAAGAAAATTTTTCCATTTACTGAAATCTTCTTTGATCTGTTTTTTCAAAGTACTGTAGTTTTCATTGAACAGATCTTTTACTTCTTTTGTTAGATTGATTCCTAAATATTTCAATTTCTTGGATTCTATTGTGAAAGGTATGGTTTCCTTAATTTCTCTCTCAGTCTGTTTGTTGTTTTTGCATAGGAATGCTATTGATTTTAACAGTGGTTGTTATATTATATATTGTTATCTTCATCTACATTGCTCAGATAACCAGGTGTAAGAATAGAAGGTTGCTCAAACCATCAAAGAGAATAAAAATAATTATTAGATAAAACATTAGAGATAATATAGAGTTTCACTAGGCAAGATGGTAGGATGACACGAATGGTTGTTTCATTGCATATTGCTGTCTTCAAATCAGTTGCTCAGATTACAAGATATAAGCCTGGAAAATTGATCAGAATATAAAAAATTTTATGCATTAACTGTTCCTGTCAATATACCATCAGATATCAGCAGTAGAGTTATTCCAGCTATATATATATATTTTCTTCCTTCTTTCAGATTTTTTGCTGCCTTTACATATTACTGTCACTTAATTTTCCATGCTTAAACCTTTTACCTTTATTTTATAATTTTAGATATGTTTTCATTATGATTTTAAGTATTTTTATTTGGATTACTATTATCGATATTTGTTTTTTAATTTGAATCTTTAGCTGCTAATAAGCATAAAATCTATTTTGTGATTTTTTTGTTTATCTGGCTACTTTCCCAGATAATATTTTATACAATCTCCTATGAATCTAGACATATAACTATTATATATATATATATATATATATATGCAACTGTACCTTCTCCTCCTTAACAGTTACATCTATTTAAATTGCATTTGCTAGAGCCTTTTAATGGTACAGAATTATTATGATATTAGCAGATATCTGTTATCTTCTTTTGGATTTTTATGGAGATTACCTCATTGTTTCATTATTTCTTATGTTAAAATTTTTATATCAAGCTTTTATTATGTGTAATTATTTTTCTTTTATTTCTAGTTTAGGTAGTTAACAAAATTCAATGCATTGAGGGACTGGAGAGCAGAGAATTCACTGTGGCTATAATCAAAGACAAAAGAGCCAGTTAGATGGAAGAAGTTGGTGAAGTTAAAAGAGAGAAACTATTTCACCAGTTTGCAGATGAAGAGTGTTCCCTTTTCCAGAAAAGCTAAAAGAAGACAAGGGTCTGATGGACCCAGAGAAACTCTGACTCAGAGAAGGTGGATATTTTCTTTCTCTGATTACTCTCTCTTGCTCTGTCATGAAAAATACTATGCATGAAATTAAACAGAGAAGTAGAGGCTGTCTTGTGTTTGATATGGGAAGTATTCGGAACATTTAAGGAATTTGTTCAAGAACATAGAGCTGAGTGTTGAAAGAGTGATTTGACTCAGATCTTTGTAATTCAAATGCTCATGTTTGTCTCACTTCATAATAGTTCTGCACGGAGATCAGCTAGCTGCTCCAATTTTACCCAGCTGGGAAATGGGTGATGGTGCTCTAATTTAGATTGGCTGGACTTCAAACCCTGTGCAGAATTGCCTTTAACAGGGTTGATTAGACTATTCAAGGAATGTCGATATCTGTGGTAGGTCTCCAAAAGTGTCATAGCTCTCATTATAAATAAACTATGAACCAGACGTCATAGCACATACCTGTAATCCCAGCACTCAGGAGGCTGAGGCACAAATATTTCCAGGAGTTCGAGGGGCTACATAATGAGTTCAGGGCCAGTCTAAACTACAGAGTGCAAAAATAAGTAAGTAAATAAATAAATTCTGATAATTTGTGTAATAGCTGTGATTTTAGAAAAGCACTTAACAAGTTGCCTTAAGAAATGTGTTAAGAGATCTTGAAGGTTGTTCTGCAACTAACTTGTTCTATCCCCATGCTACTTGGGATTTAAACTTGTTCTGATCATTTCTCTATTGGGTGATATCAGGAAAATTATTTCATGTTCCTGTGGTCCAGTTTTCTTATTCATAAAACTGACATGAAATGTCCACAAAATTGATTGTACTTACCTCATAAGCAAGCTGTGTACATTAGATATTCTCATATAGATTAGTTTATCATAATTCCTGGAATGTAGTAAATGGCCAGTGTCTGTTACATTACAGTCATCAATGGCTATAGCTGTGCATTTTTTCCTATTCCTGAACACATATGTGTATTTCCCCATATTATTGTGTTTGTGAGATGAATGGTATTAAGGGATTTCTCAGTGCCATTGTTTAGTGTGGAAGCAGATGTTTTGGGGGAGTGCATTAGTTACATTCCCATCACTGAGACAACATACTCAACACCCACTACTTAAAGGAGTTAAATTGATTGGGTTGATTTTTGGCTCTCAGCTTAGAGGATTCAATGGGTGGCTGGCTGGCTCCTGGGCAGAAGTGGTCGTACAGAAGGGCACAGTAGAGGAAAGCAGCTCACGCTGTAGTGGACAGGAAGCAGAGGGACAGGGAAGAGCTGAAGAGTAATCTGTACCTTCCAAAGGCATGGCACTCTCTTCCAACCAAGCCACATCTTCTAACAACATATTCAACTATGAACTCATCGGTGATCCACTGATGGATACAGCACCTCCCATGATGCAATCACCTTTTTCTTTTTCTCTTTCTTTCTTTCTTTCTTTCTTTCTTTCTTTCTTCCTTCCTTCCTTCCTTCCTTCCTTCCTTCCTTCCTTCCTTCCTCCCTCCCTCCCTCCCTTCCTTCCTTCCTTGTATCAGGAATCAAACTCAGAATCTTGCACTTGCCAGGGAGGCAATTATGCCACTGAGCTATATCCCAGCCCTCAGTCAATCACCTTGCCAGGCCACACCTCTGAATACAATGACTTTGGGAAGACATTTTAGATTTCAACCATAATATTCCACCTTTGGCCTCCAAGAAGTTCGTGTTCATCTCATTATGCAGAATCCATCTCTAAGAGTTGCAAAAGTCTTAACAGTTCTAGCAATATTCAAAGTCCAACTCCTCTGAAACTCTAATCAAGTTTTTAGGTATGAATTCCTGTGGAAATCAAAACTAAAGCTAAACACTTCCAGCATACAGTGGTACATTGCTATTCCAAAAGAAATAAAGAGGAAGGAAACAGGAATTAGACCAGAGTAAGACTGAAAACAAGCAGGGATATCCTGTAGATCTATATTTAATACCCACATAAGGTTTTGGCCAGATGTGAACTATAAATGGTTTAGGTAGCTCCACATCTATGACTTTGCTGGGTGAAGCCCACACAATCTCTCTCTCATACTGGTTTTTCTTGCTATCTTTCACTTGTGCCTTTCCTCAGCAGATAATTCACATTCTTGACATCTCCAACTTCCAGAGTCTCCACTGAACCCTCAGCTTCATTCTAACAGGCTCACATGTTACCCTATCAAAGGCACATTGCTTGAGCTTCCAGATCTCTTTTGAAATCTGGGTGGAAGCCTTCATGACCTCACAACTCATACATAATGCTTGCTTGAAAAACCAGCACCACATAAGCAGCACTAAACTCTACCAATAGCTTGAACAATAGCTGGCCCCTTGGACCATATCTGTAAAGTCCTCTGAAGGCCTAAATGGTACTTGGGGAAACACTTACTTAGGTGTCTCTGAATGACCAGAGCGCCCTAGGGTTCTTTCTCAAAGCAAAGTCTTTCAAAGGAGTTTTTCATCTATACCCTTGAGCCTGTGGTGAGAAGAGTTCTGCTATTTACTGAGTGGCTTCAAGGCATCCTTCTTGTTGTCTCAATGCAAAATATTTGACTTCTTTATCCAGTGCTAATATCTTTAGTAATTGCACATAATTTTGGCCGAATTTTTCATATCATTCTTTTTAGGCAAAAATTTGTTTTCGAATTTTTCTTTTCTATCTTTTGACCTAACTTTCACCGTAAATCTGGCTAAGAGCAGCCAGAAGTATCCATATCACAGCCCAAATGTTGGGCGGTCTTAAAATTTCTTCTGCTGGATTAATTAGTCCATCATGTAGTCTCTTGCAGTCTCAAGACATGAACAAAAAGTAAATAAACTACCTGCCAGAGCATAACACTCATGGCCTCTATTGTAGCTGCCAATGGAATTTTTGTTTCCAACTGAAACTGCCTGAGCCTGGCCTTTACTGTCTGCATTCCTCATGGCATCCTGGTATTCTGAGCTCTAATCAGAATCATCCAGGCTCCTCCAACTGGAATCACCCATTGGGCTCTGCTTATAGCATTCTAGGGCATCTCTAATCCATATCTCATATCTTTCCAAACTCTCCCACAGTATAGTTCCAGTGGCTTTTAAACATGACCAGTTACAATCACAACAATAATCCCGTTACCCTCATTCCAATTTTCTATGTTAGTCACTTTCACATGGCTGGGACAAAACACTTGAGGTCTGACTCTTAAAGGAGGAGGAGTTCATTTTGGCTCATAGCTCTCAGAAGATGCATCTCATGGTTGGTTCTAAGACAGAGGTGGTATTGTAGAGAGGGATGGCAGAGGAAAGATACTGAGCCCTTACAGTTCAGGAAGCAGAGAGAAGCAGGGAGCTGAGGAGGCAGAGATATCCTCCAAAGGCATGCCTCCAAGGACACACCTGTTCCAACCAGGACCTACTTCCTAACTGCATATTCAGCTATGAACTCATCAGCAATCAACCCCCTGGTAAGTACAGTACCCCCATGATTCAATCACTTTCCAAAAGCACCACCTCTAAACGCATGAGACGTTTGGGGGAGGCAGTCTGGATCTGAACCATAACTGCAACGATGCTTTCTGTGATCCATAATTTATGACGCAGAAAGTGCTCCTGAATCCTGAGCTGGCTCTCTGAAAATAAAGTTGAGACTTTTGGGCAGCAGGCTAGCTATGCTTGTCAGATATCTGACCAGAGTGGCCAGGAATGACTATAAAAACCATCACAGCTATATGTCATCACTACTGTTAAATAACATTGGAGTGGCCATTTCACCACAAGTTACCAGAGTCTTTTCTTGGTCCCTGTCTGAAATAGCTATGAAGACAGATAGTAAGACATTGATAATATAATATTCTGTCTCAACGTCAGTCTTCAGTATTTATCTGTTAGATTCTACCTTACCTTTCTTACTTCTTTTGATTTGAAAGGAGCATAAAATTAAGAATATAGATTCATGTATAGATTCAGAACAATTTCTGAAGTAATATTCAGCATATTAGAAGCTTATTATGTAACTACTTAAAGGAATTCCTGTCCAAGTATGAGTGGAAAGCCTGCATTTTTTTTTCAACTGTCATGTATTTCCATTTTATGAAACTTTAAAATAATGTTCTTTTACTGGAGAGGATGAAAAAATCATAGGGAATGAAAAAAATCCAAAGAATTTTATACCAATGTCTTGCTTTACTCTCTCCCCTTTGAGTTTGACATTCAGAAATTCATAAAAGTTTTGGCATTATGGATACGAGTATTTTTCCCATGACACAGGCTTTTCCTACTGAGCCCCTTTGGCAGCTTTAAGCAGCACCCTCTAGCAAGTTGAGAGTGCCAATGTGACTAATCAAACCCAGACTTCTGAACTGTGTAGAACAATCCAGGTTTTTTTAAAATATAAACCTCCAGCCTGGTCAAGGATTGGTTGATTAGGAGTTTTTTTTTTTTTAAGTAAAGAAGTTACAGTAAATATTTTGGAAGGCAAATTAGGAGATGAGCATGTGGAACATTTCTGTCTGGACCAGAAGAATAAAATTCAGAACCTAGAGTATAACTCAAAAGCTGAATATCCAAAAGACAGTACCAAAAACAGCTGCACTGTGTAGTGGATTTGGACTAACATAGAGCGCTATCTGGTATTACTTTTCTTTTAACTTTACTATTCTTGTATTCTACTCTTATCAAGGGCAACGTGTCCTTACTCTTATATTTTCCAAATTGAATGAATGACAAGAATAACTTTGTATGGGGCTCAGTGAGGTTACCATACAGATGACCACGCCTCGTCTATAAGCAAGGTGCAGGTGTTACTTGCAGATATTCATAATGCATTTCTCCATTCCATTTTCCTTAGCATGATTTTTGCATCCTTTATTTACTTCCTTCTTTACTTTACTCATCTCTTACATTCAAAAACAGCTAAACATCCTCAGAGGGAGAAAAACCATAAGGTAAGATGTTTGTGTTTGAAAGAGATATTAAAACTATTAAGTTTAAAAAGTATGCAGGAGAGAACCGTGTGTTTCCCATTTCTCTTCCAAAACAAAGGAAGTAAGAAATTCTTTCATGGCTTTTATTTGTTTTTCAAATTACACTGTCCTCAACTTTTGAAATAATAATCTTCCCTGACAGTCACTTAATAATTGTGAGTGATCTATGACTTTATTATAAAGTACTCATTTAATGATCTATTTCCTTTACCCCAGAGGCCAAGTACAAAGCTAGAGAATTATCTTGGTGATACTTTTAATAACTTCCTGTGGGATCACAAGCCTCAACTAAAGCAGACTCTGCAAAGGAGTTAATCATGTAATTTCACAGATTAGACACCACAGGGTTACTAATGAGAAATTTCAGTGTAGTGATAAACTTTTTTTTTCCAGGAATATTTTGAGAGGCCTGTAACCTTTGGCTGACACCCAGCAATGCTATTAGTTTAACCATGGGATGCACTACCAAACACACAAGAGTCAGCAAAACTTTTCTGGAAAGTTGATTGTAAGAATAGTTTAGTTATAAAGACTTCAGAAACAGATGGAATGGACAAAAGGGAATAAAATAACTACAAACATTAAAGAAAAAACTTATCAACTTCCGTCAGTTGGCATAACTTCAGCTTCCAGTGTCTTTTCAGCCATATGCTCAAGATGGAAACCGCAATTCACATTTAAATGTCATGCTGCCCTTGGTTCCATAAACATGTATCATCCATCACTAAATATTTAGATCTGAATTGTTGGAATTGAGCTCTGTGCCAGGGGTAGGGGGATTAATTCCTTTCAAGGTCCTCACATGATGGATTTTCCACTGAATAAACATCCGAGAAGAGCTCACACTAAAGCCATAAAATATATAAATAAAGTTTAAAGTTTAATTAAGTCAACATTATTTAAAGTGGTTGTCATATTTTATGGCAAACTTTTCATGTTTATTTTGTATGACTCCTAATAAATAGCCCCTCCTGATCAGACAAAAGGCATAGCTAGGTTAAAGTCAAGAGCTTCAAACTTAGGGCTGGAAGGACAATATTTTTGAGCTGGGGATAGTGCGATGTTTTCCCATTACGGTTTTGTTTCAAACTAGCATGTTAGCAAGACCCTGACTCAGTACCCTGTACTGGGAGAATGACTGAAAATCCTTTAAAGCTTAATCAATTGAACTATGGGAAGCCAATATATGCACATAGAAAAGAACACAGACTAGCAAGTGAAGAATAACTCCAATGAAAAGAAATTCTTTTTGTTTTTGTATTTTAGTTGTCACAGTAACAGAAAAAATACCAAAGGAAACACCTAACTCAATGAAGTTCCTATTGGCTCCTATTAGCTCCTTAAAATAATTTTTCTTAAAAGGTAAATCAGTTAAGTGCACATAACCCTCCCCAAGCCAGTGTTCTAGGGCACTTGATTTCTGTTTCTTGATAGTAGATGGGAAAGTTGTCACCTGCACACTCTTCCATGCATGCTTGAGAAGAAAGACAAGCAAAGGCAAGAGACAAGCTAACGTGAGTTACAGAACAGTTGTCATGTATAAGAACTTTTCTTTTGTAAAAGCTTCCTCACTCTGACTATGAGATCACTATTTCTTCTCAAAGAAAGAAATTCCTATTCAAAGATGTGTTTAACGCTATAGGGAAACAGAGTTGGAATAAGCCCTTTATTCTAATCTTGATGTTTTACAAGAAGCATATCAAGTCTGCGTGCAGTCAGTTGTCCAAGTTCACACAGTTAACTAGTGGCAAAATAGGTCTAGAAATCATGTTTCCAACTTTCCATTTTACTGTTTTCCTGTTGTTTCCTTTATATCTAATCATCCCCCAAGAGCCTTATGTGTTTGTAGGCAGGGCTTTTGAAAAGTGGTTAGATTTGGGGTACTTATAACTGACTTGCTGTTAGGAAGTAGAGTCCAATCTGAAAAGGGAGATCACTGGGTGTATGATCTGCCCATGTTTATCACCTTCCTCACCTCTTTTCTTTACTCTCTGCTTCCAGGGTGTCATGACCTGAGCAGGTTTTCTCTACCTCTTCTACCATGTCACTTCTGCCCAGGCTGGTGCATCACCAGAGGACAGAACCTTTTAACACATGAGACAAAGTAGAGCTCTCCTCCATTAAGTTGCTGGTGTTGGATATTTTGTCCCACTGACAAAGAAATTGACTAAAACCAATTTTGGCACGACAGAAGTAGGGTCATCACTGTGACTGTACTTGATCATGTGGTTCAGAAGCCTTTGGAACTGGATTGTGGGAAGGTTTGGAAAGGCTTAGAGACAGTGCTGCAGAATGAACCCTAGAGTGCTGTAAGCCAACCTGCTATGATATTCTGGGAAGATCTCCGAAGATGAGAGTGCTAACAGTGATGCAGCTGGTAAATACCAGGCTAAAGAGGTTTTGGTTAGAACCAAGAACTTTCTTGGCAGTTAGGCTTCATACCACACGTGTTGTGTTCTGGAGGAAAACTTGTCTACATTTTGCTTATGTCCTAAAATTTTGAGAAAGACTGAGATCAAAGGCAGCTGGCTAATCAGTCTGTCAGAGGAAATTTCAAGGCAGCCCAGTGTTGGAGCCATGGTATGAATACTATTGAAGCTTTTATCCAGATCTATATTGAGAATCAAGAATAAATAGCACAGCTGATTTTAAAAGTTTTGAGTTTCGCCAGAAAGGATGCTCTTGTAAAGTTGGGGTTTTTAACGTTGGAACAGAGGAGAGCATAGTTGCTGCAAAGGAGAAAGAACAGGACCAAAGCATAGCAAAGCAAACATTAAATACTGTAACTCCATGTGTAGCACCTGGGGTAGGTTGTGGCAAGATGAAAACTCCAAATAGCTGGGCTGGCCTCAATCTTTTGTCATTGCCAGTGGTTGCAGCTCTCATGGCTTCTCTCTTAGGAGCCAAGGGAAGAAAAGAGCCAAGTACTTTGTGTTAGAACAATAGAACAATGCCTGGAAGGCCTGTCGGAAGTCTGAAAGACTCCTCCATTTGCAGATTCAGGGATGGAAAAGTGAAAGTCTTCACTTTGCAAAGAGAACCCTGAGGCACCCTGTTCAAGAAAGGCTACTTAGGAAATTGACTACCTGAGATTCTGTTCATAGTGCTCAGCCATCCAGGCGCTCAGAGGCCTGCCCCTGCAGTCATGATACTGATGAGTCTCTACCCATATGGAACTATACCAGGGCCATCACGGTCACAATCCAAGGCATTGGATTACAAAAAACAACAACGTGTCTCTTCAAGCCTAACTTCCATGTTCTTCCTCTACTCCCCAAATGATCTTCCTGTTTCCTTTTCCTGCACACCCCAACCACCCTCCAATCCTCTCCCAAGAGACATATTGTCTGCCCATTTTAACACCATCCCTGGTCTAACCTAATAAAAACCCGTTCTCCACCTCCCTCCTCTGATGGTCCTTGCAACCTCCTGCAACCCTCCTGCACCAGCAATAAAGGCTTGTTTTTAAACTCCATCAGTGTATCTCAATAGCTCTAAAACCTTACAGATACAAAAGAGCCTGATGGCTACTGGGGCCAGCAGCAAACCTTAGCATAATCCATGCGGTTCCTGGTTGTTCAGGCATGCAGAATACGCGGAAGCACCCACCAAATTTCAGAAGAAGGCCTGGCAGGCAAGTTAGTATACCCCTGAGAGGACAATGTGTAAAGCTGTGAGAATGAAGTTAAAACAGTCTATTTGTATTGCCCTGAGCATATACTTTGAAGTTATCAATGTGTAATACAACAACCATTGTTGATCCCCTGCCAGCTTATCTGTAGTTGTTTTTGTACTGTTCTTGTGCTGCTGTGTGTCTGTTTGTTGGTGTTTTTGTTCTTTTACTTTTAAAATAAGAAAAAAAAAACTGCATCGGAGCCCTCAGGAAATTTGGGAAGCTAGGAATATAGAACATCTGAGAAAAGCTGCAAGAAGGGAGCAAATCCCGCCCAAGAGAGAAGCCATGAGAGCCACAACTACTGGCAACGACATGAGATTGAGGCCAGCCAAGCTAAGTGGGGTTTGCATCTTGCCACAACCTACCCCAGGTGCGACACTTGGAGTTACAGTATTTAATGTTTGCCTTGCTGTGCTTCATTCTTGCTTTGGTCCTATTCTTTCTCTCCCCTTACTCTTCTCTTTTAGAATAGGAATGTTTGTCCAGTGTCATTGTATGTTGGAAGTGTTTACCTTTCTTCATTTCACAGTGGCTCACAGCTAAGAATTTGCTTTAAGTTGCAGAGCATACTTTGTACTTGGACTTTTGAGCAATACTAAAACTTTTAAGACCTTGAGTGCACTTAGAGATGGTCTAAATGCATTTTGCATAAAGGGATGTGCATGAATCTTTGGGGCCAGGGGCAGAATGGTATGGCTTATATCCAGATGTCCCTACTACATGTGCTCAGAGGTGGGGTTTTTGGTAGGTGACCAGATTATGAGGTTTTATAGCTGACTTGCCATTAGGAAGTGGGTCTGAGCCAGAGGCAAGTCTTGGGGTACATAGCCTAGAAGGGTTTATCTCCCTCACTATCTCCTTCCTTCTTCACTCTAATTCCTGGCTATTGTGGCATGAACAGCTTTCTTCTGCCCCTTTTGCCTGGAGCTCACCTACCATGTAAGGAAGGACTGAAATTTCTAAAACATGAGACAAAATAATTTCTCCTTTAAGCTTCAGGTGTTAGGTGCTTTGTCTCAGCAATGAAGAAAGCAACTACGATACCTCTTCATGATACTTATAATTGGGTCTCTTTAGAGGAAGTCCATAGCGAGTATAATTGATGGTCTCTGAGAGTATAAGTTGATAAATCTGGGAAGATTGTAATATCTTCAGTTGTTCTTGAGATGCATTGTCCCAGAAACCAAATGATTTGGTACAAAGTCTTATTTATGAAGTCAGGTTCCTTGCATATAAAATGCAAGTGTTGGGAGAGTTACAGTTGGATTTGGTTTTTTTTTTTTTTTTTTTTTTTTTTTTTGCGGTACTGGGGATTGAACTCAGGACCTTGTGCTTGCCAGGCAAGCACTTATTCCACTGAGCTATATCCCCAGCCCCTTACAGTTGGATTTGTGAAGCATATCCTGTGTTCTCGGAAGGTTACACATTGTTGGTATCAGTTGTCATTTGTACGCTGTCTATATTTTAGAGGCTACATATTAAGGATGAAGTGTCTTTCAAAATTATTAAGGTACTGATATGGCTGAGGATGGTTTCATTTTTTTTCCTAAATTAAAGCTTACATTTATTTTTTGATAATTTTCAATCTTTTCTATAAAATAATTTAGATAGCTTTCTTTCCTGAAAGTATGTATCAAATAAGAAAATGCATGCTATTATTACAGACAGCTAAGTTAGGTAGAAATATTTTGGCAGTCAGAGAGTTATTGTGGAAGATGAGAATACATTGCAGCTGTGAGGGAGGTGCACTTGTGGAGGGCCAGACCTCAAGACAAAAGATGGAATGACTACACCCACATACTTCCCCTAGGGATGAATAGCAGTGATTGATATTCCAAATAGATTATCAGTCACCCTAGGTGGGGGCAAGAAGATTCATTGACACACTCCCTCCAGGAAAAGCCCCTGTTCTGTTCTATGTATGCTTGAAACATGATTTGCGTCTCCATTTGATTTCCATTTAATCAATATCACCTAAGCGATTATACTCTTAATCTTATTGTCTCATTATAGTTTTGTAGCACTTCACGCCCACCTTGTGATTTTTCATTGGATCAATGTTATCTAAGTGATGATACTTGTAATCTTACTAGTTGATTATAGTTTTTCCCACCTTGGGTGCACTTGACCTCATGGTTTTGCTCTATAAAATTCCCTTGAAAAGCACGGTCTTCTGCAACCACTCGAGACCCCTTTGTTTCCCTTAGACAGAAGCTTTCTTTCCCCCAGTAAATATAGCTTTCTTTCCCCAATAAATAGATTCTGCTCTTAACCTCTATGGTTCTTCCAATTCATGCCTCAATTTTAGAGAACACAAAGTCACCCTGGACATCTAGCAGATTGAGAATTTCTTTCTCCTGTATCACTATTGCTGTGGTTATCATCATTTGGACTAGAGTTTGAAATTTTAATGAACTGAAAAAAAATTTAAATGTTGAAATTTGACAAGCAAAACAAAATTTGATTCTTTTATACTGAGAAAATGTCCACTGTTCGCATATTTAAATGCAGTGATTAAATGCAAAAAAATGATGTAGAAAATAATAGAACATTTATTTAGATATGTATACTTTAAGTAATCTTGCAAAGAAGTCTAAGAAAAAAACTAATAGTTAATAATATATAAATGAGGGTCATGCCAAGGACCTAAATCACTACCTACAAACTTTCTCACTGTTTTGACTTTATTCAGTTTTTCCCCAGTATAAACATCATTCTAAATGTGAACTTTTAGTTCTAGATAATTTTCTCTATATATTTCTACATAGTTCTCTTCATCACAATGGGACTATTGTACTTTTTATATAAATATATAATAGTCTGCTAAATTGTTTTTCTGAAGATTGCATGTTTTGTGAAATGAACATGTGATTAAAACAGAGAAATGGAAATGAGATAATACTTTCACACGAAGAAAGAATTTCAGGCTAAAATTTTATTACAAGACATAATGTCGTAGTTACTTTTCTCTTATTGCTGAGACAAAATACCCAACACTAAAAGTTCAAAGAGGAAAGGTTTGTTTAGCTCACAGTTTATACAATTTTTAATCCATAATCGGCTGGCTCCAAGGCAGGTTGGCTGGGCAGAGCAGAATCCTAGGAGAGAAATAGTTCATGATGGCCAGAAGGCAGCAAAACAATGAGAGGGCTTAATAATGTCTTTTGGTCTCTTTTATTTTATCCAGACTGTTGAGATTGGGTGGTACAAACCTATCAGTGGACTGATTTAGAATCATACATCCTTAACTCCAGCATCACACACTAGATTCAGCCACCTCTTAAAAGCCCCACCTATGACCACATGAGGCTTTGGGGGGACATTTAGACACAACCCATAACAATGTAAAAGTGTTACACAAAATGCAGTTGAGTTTCTGAAAACTTGCCTGTGAAATGGTAACCCTAATTATTTCAATGCCTAGGAGATCTATTAGAAGTTCTATTACATCTATTTAAAATTCATTAAAGTATGAATGATGAAACATAACTCTATTCATCTGATGTTATTTATTTCATATGAAATTATGTCACTGGGTAATTCTAATGGTTAAATGCTCTTTATTAATTTGTATCTTTTAAAATCACGTTATAAATTTTTTTTACTGACTCGGAGTAACTTCTGGGGAAGTAGTTAATAGATGTTTGTGGAATAAATCAATGTATAAGTAATAAAAATCTTGGAAACTAAAGCTGAAGAAGATGCCTCTCCTTTATCTAACTTGTTCTGCTCTAAAACTCTTGGCTTCCTCATGAACATTCTGCTATACATACAGAGAGTAACAAAATTATCATTACTTGTTATCTACTTAATGGTAGAAAAAGATCAACTCAAGCAAGGTAAATCTGTATATATTTACTATTTTCAATGTATGGGTGACAAAGCTGTCCGTACATATTTTTTAATAAATATGAGGAAATACATCCAAAATTTTGCTTTCTTTTCCTGTATATTATTTGCTAAGTAAAACTTTTCATTGATTCACCTCTCACCTCATCCAACTAGCCTTTGGAGTGTGGCTCCTGATGCTCATATATTGGCAACTTAGAAGGCACACTGGAGTGTGAGCTACTTTCATTAATGTTCTCTCAGGGGAAGCACATGTGCAGCTAACATTTCCAAATCATCTATTTTGTCTAAACATTTCCACTCATTGAGTTATTCATCCATCATGCAGTGGAACCACAGTGGGTGCTAGTGCTAGAACCAGATGAAACCCTTTCTAGATGTAACTTGCAGGTAGTAAATCTCAGGCTTCTACCAAGGAACTGCTTCAGCCAGCAGAATGTTCATGAAGAAGTCAGGAATTTAGAGAAGAACAAATTGGACAAAGAAGGGCTATATGCTTAAGCTTTAGTTTCCAAATAGTTATTACCAATATACTACTTTATTCCACAAATATTTGTTGACTACCTCTTGGGCAGTTAGTGAGACCTGGTGAAAAGTATGTTTTTCTGCCTTCAATCTGGGATGAAAAATCCATTCAGTTTCCTTACGAGACTTATACCAAAACACAGACATACAATCATGTACACAAACTTTAAAATATATGTGTAATGGAAGTAAAAAGGGCATTGTTAGTAAAGACAAAGGAACTGGGGGAGGGAGGAAAAAGAAGGAAGGGAGTAATATGGAAGAATGACCAAAGTACTATAGTGTACATCACTTACATGCAAAGATGAAACTCACCACTCCAGACAACTAATATGTGCTAATAAAATATGTAAGTATATATCTTCATGTTTAATCTTGAATAACATGTATACTGTCTTTATTTTAAAAGACATACAAATATATTTGCAATCTACACAAACATACATTCATTCCATGTCTTTTGGCCTTATTATGTCTCATGATAAAAAATATGAGGGAATGAAATTAAATTCATAAAATCAAAGCAATGTGGAAAGGTCATTAATTTCCCGCTCAGCAGTTTTAGTTAAAAGATAAGATTTTCATTTTAGGTAGAGTTGAATAGCCAAGTAGGAGACTTCTTTTCTTTCTTATAGTAAAATACCTTGCATAAAAAGCCCAAGAAAGAATCTGAAAACAGACATACATGTCATTTGATGTACACTGAAAAGCTAGTGTCTTAATAGCCTTTCACATAATGTATACATTATTAATTTTACAAGTGTTCTTTTCAAACTGTAAGTCATGAAATTTCTATTTCATTAAAGTATAAATATCAGCAGAAAGCCCCTATAGTGTCCTGATAAAATACTTAACTTAGTTGTGTTTTGACATTATTTCCAAACTTAATATATATATATTGTATTTAATATAATTATTAATAAATTCATATTGGCAGTGATAGCACAGCCCAAGACCTTCATACTCATGGTGTGTTGAAAGCTTGGTGATGTCCTAGCTTGTTTAAATATGAAGCAGACAACTGTGTCTTGATAAGGACAAGTGGACAGTATGAAAGTGCAAACTGTCTTCTAAACATCTTGAACAAAGAAAGCCTTTATTTAGCCACAGGTTTAAAAACTAAGAAATTAACTTCAGGTAAATGTCTTTACTTTTTGGAAAGCAAATAGGAATAAATCCAAAAACAGAGATGAATTGGAAAAAAATGCGTGTATTGAACTTGAAAGAAAAGCCATGAACATTTTATACTTACATCACTAACTCCAAAAATGAGAGGAAACAAAATAACCAGACAGCAGTCAGAACTATGAGTTAAGAGAAATAAAATTTCATATTTTACTAGTGGTAAATATGACAGCATGGTGTGAGATTGGCTGGATTTGATTATGAAACACTCCGTGGATTATTTACATTTCTGGAAAAGCCTCCTACCCAGCCATTCATTTCACTTCAAAGCTGGTGACATAATAGCATTAGAAGGTGTCACTGGAACATGTATTCACCAAAAAAATATAATTCACAAATGCATGACAAAAATAGAAATAAAATTAAACACTGGAGAAATTTTCCCACAGTGAGTGTTCCATAGTTATCAACCATATTTTCATATTTAACTAGCAATTTTCCATGATGTAATAATCATTATCCCAACAGTTAAGAAAGATTAGGAAATTAGCAGTGCTTGGCAGAACATACATTTCTCTCTTACTCTCCAAAATAACCCTAAGTGGGAGGTTTATTGTCTTTCTTTCATTTGTGGATGAAGAAAGCAATGCCCAATGTGAAGAAGCAACTTTCCCAAGGTCTTGTTACTAATGAGTGATCAACCTGTGACATGAACTCAGATTGATCTGATACAATATACAGTCAGATTTAGTCTATCACGTGACAGGGCAAACACTAAAATCATGATATAAAACATAATTAAAAACTACTTCTCCTTTGCCCCTAACATGTGGGATCAAGTTAACAATATAAGTGAATATAAATATTCAAAAACTAGGTAATATGACAGAAATACTGATATGAGGATTTTGAAGACAGACATGAAAAATTGAAAAAATGGCCACACATTCCTCCAACCCATGTCTTCATAGCCCTTCCTTGCAAAGCGACTCTGTGGCCACTCCCATTAAGAAGTGAAATCTGTTTGAATCTCTTCAATCTCATCTTGATCATATGACTTGTTTTGATTACACACACACACACACACACACATACACACACACACACACCGTGGAATCCCTAGTCATTTTCTCTCGTGGTGAAAATAAGTTTACCTTGAATAATATATTTTTTTCATGTTGAATTTTACTTTGTGAGCAAGTCATGCATTTAGTAGATGACCTCTTGCTCTGGAAGATTTCTTCTCTGAAGAAAGTTAACTGGATTTTTCAGGAATGAAAGCCTCATTTCACTAGAATCCTACTTCTGGGACTAAGAGAGGCTTGGTCAGACACCAGGTCGCAGCACAACTCTCAGAAGTCCCTTATTCCTTTGCCCTTGGGGGCCACTTCCTCCACAAGAGTGTCGGTAATGACACTTTAGGACTGCCTTGAGATAAAAATGAATATACTAGCTCGAATATTAAAATATTGCCTTCCAGTTAAAAGTTTATTTTTTGTCCTCCTAACTTTAAAAGAAACAAAAATGTTTTCATGGGCCACTAAATATAGTGTGGGCTCTGCACATGGAGGCTGTTATGTCTAATGAACAAATCAGCCTAGCCAAAGGTGATAAAGTGCAAATTCACTTTTTTCCTTACTTCCAGATCTTCAGAACTGCAAATGTATATCCAATGATGAGGGGTGTGTATGTGTTAAGATTCACCTTTCTTTTATGACTCAAACAAGTGTGGTACCTCTTCAGCCTCTCCTACACCTACATCTCACAATGTAGGGACACCCTCTGTAAAGGTAACTATATCCAGTATAGGGATCACAGAAGACCTAAATGTTCATATCTTACAATGACCGAAAAAAAAAAAAATGGAAAAAGAAACCCAACACTGGGGAATCTTCAATATAAACATTAATAGTTTCCCACATCTTTGTTTAGAGAATAGCTGGAGGATTTCTAAACTTTTAGATCTTGCTCATTCCAGAACTGTTTCACTTATGGCCACATAAATCTTGGCTCTTTAGAAGTTCCAAGATTAAGACTCTATGGAAACTAGAGTTGCAGAGAACTTGCAGGTGATCCACATAAAACAAAGCTGATTTGAGTCATTCGGGAGACTTGACATTTGCTCAGACAGTTTGAATCTAGTTCTCACACCAGTTGTAGAGAATATAGACACAGAAGAAAACAGGGAACGGAGAGCTCAGTAAAAATCAAAATAGTTTTGTTTTTAATCTTACTATATTATGTTCTTCTGATTATATAAGAAAGACATATTCAATGTAGAAAATTTGAAGAATATCCTTTGTAAAACATGCAGATGATGACTGTGTGTTGGAAGAGTGTCCCCCTAAGGCCCTTGCCTTAGAGGCGTGGTCCTCAGGATGATGTTACTGGGACAAGGTGGAATGTGCAGGAGGCTGAGCCTTGTAGGAGCTGTTGAGGGGACTGGCAGTCAGGCCTCTAAAGGGAACCTTAGGGCTCTGGTTCTTCTTCCCCTTTCTGTTTTCTTGACTAGTGAGCTGAGTCATTTGTTCCGCCATGTGCTCTCACCACAATGCACTACCCTCACCAGAGGACAAAAAACCAGGGCCACTGACTTTGGGCCTGGACCTCCAAACCTAAAAGCCAATATAACATCTGCTTCTTTAAAACTAATTGCCTCAAATATTGTGAAACTATGGAAAAGTTGTATTCAGAAGAGGTGTGCAAATTTAAGGTTGTGTATACTTTTCTGGCTTACAAGCATATATTACTAGCATTTGATTTTTAATGAACCTAGTAATATAAAAGCTGAAGTATAACATATTTCAATGTAAAAAATAACTGTTGAAATCAAGTTAAAATGAAAAGCAACTATAACGCATGACCTATATTTTCTTGCACTAGATATCCATGTCCTCTCACATTTAACATAGCATCTGGCTTGTAAAAGAGTCCACACATTTCCTCCTCAGTTAATGCCAATTTTTAACACGGGAAGACCATAAAACAGTAAGCATGTATCTCCTTCCTATCTTGAAACCTAAAATTCTTATTCATACCATTAGCTCTTTAACTTCATCAACTAAAAATGGGAACAAAATGGGTAAGATTCAAATTTCTTAATAAAGTTTATAAAGATTGCAATGACTCAGGCCTCTTTATCTTTTCAGCCTCATCATAGGCGCATTTGGACCTCACCCAAACATTCTGCCTGAGTGACTTCTACTTGTCCTGACCTCTCAAGTATGGCTTCCCTGGGATATCTTCCTTCTCTCTCACCCTACTCACACTGGGTTCAGACTTCCCTTGCAAGGAACCACCACCAACCTGTGCATACTTCCATCGTAGCCTCCACCATATTCTTTGGTTTTGTGTTTTACTTATGTGATTCTTTCATCTGAATACCAGTACCTTAAAAGTGTTTTGAGTATTCAGCGTCTAGTGCAGTGCAGAGTACATAGTAGGTGATGAGTGAAAACTGACTGAGTGTCTATTCCTCACAGAACACAATCTAACCAATGAGTAAATGCTAGTTTAACAATTGAGAATGAGGAAATAGAAATTTCTCATCGCCATAGTTTGCTATGTTCTCACTCTCCAATGAGTGAGAATATTGGGTGGTGGGGGAATCTTTAAGAGCTTGGGCATAATGGGAAGAAACTTATAGAGAAAAAGTCATTCCACCCAGGCTCTAGGTCCCAACAACTATCAAATGAACCAAATCCATACATATTTTTCTTCACTTGGTAATTAGCTTACAGTATGTGATTACATTCCGCGTGAAGACTTGGCACACGTACCTAACATGTCTCAGTTCCTTGTTCGTCCCTTTCCCCCTCCCTAATGTTGTTATGTATCCTGTGCGGCCACTCTGTTGCACTGGACATCATTACCGACCATTTTGTTGAAACTCATTTGCTTTGTTTTCAGTGATTCTTCAAGCTCCTTTTCTTTGTTCACTTCCCACTGTTAGTATTTTCTAGAGTCCCATCCTCCACTGCTCTTCCATTATCTACATTTTCTATGATCCTTCTGCTCTAAAGCATATGCCTGACACTAATGTCCTAATGTTCCCCAGGTCTATATGCTCTGTCATATGGCTCCTAGGCATCTTTACCTAGAAATCTTATGGAGACCTCAAACTCAATAAGCAATAACTTACTATCTTTACCATTTTTCCCTTCACCTCAACCATCTAAACCTCTTTTCTTCCTCTAGATAATTTGTAACATCAAGTTGCCCAAGCGAGAATTCTGGGAGTCATCTCCCAATATTCCTTCTTAATGGCACTAATTGAGATAGAAGAGCAGATAATTTTTCCCACAGTTTCACCTCAGTTTATCTCATCATTTTAATGCAACTGCCAAACCTTGTAACTGGCTACTACCAGCTTATACAAGTTGTGTCACAATAAACCCCAACAGTGCCCTGTAAGGTCTCACCTTCTTTCAACCCATTCTCACCACTAGTACCAGAGTTGACTCTCTGAGCCAGCCCAGAAATGGCTCCCTAGAGAAATTTCTACAGTGCCAGCATCCTCTCCTGTGTAGAGATAACTCTTGTGGGCATCTATATCCTCTTACAGTACAAAGCTTTAGCTCAGGGCCTTCATTCTTTCTGTTTTTCTCACTTTGTTGCACCCCTAAATTAGGAGCTCTTTGCAGATGCTGGATATTCAACACTCAATAAATATTTATTGAACAAAATGTTTATTGAATGAATTCTTCTAATTCTTTACCCTTTTCCACTTCATCTTGTTATTGCTTTTATGAAGAGGAAGTGTAGCTTTTAAAAGTTTAGATTCTGAAGTGAATCAGCATGAGTTCAAATCTCAGCTCTGCCAGTAAGAGTTATACTGTAATTTGTAACCTCTGTCAATTTTTATGCCCAATTTCCTCATCCAGAAAATGAAGGTAATAATTAGCACCTCTTTCTTAAAGTTATGATAAGTAAAAGATTTATCACGCATTCAGATTCAAGATTATTGTCTGATTCACATTAAGTATTTTAAAAATTTTAACTTTATTACTGCTACATTTTAGTCCTTCCGGGTCACTTTCCTTTTCTCCTTCTTTCTTTCCCTCTTCTCCTTTCTATTCTTTCTGTTTGTTTGCAATCCAATTTTCTCCCTTCCTTTCCTGTTACTGTCATATGTACTGTTGATTCATGATGTCCCAGACACAGAGAAGGTCCTGTTCTGAGGAGTCACACAAACAAATAACCTCTTCTGAAGGTCATGTTGATGTGACATTTGGAGGCAGAGTAAACAATTGCATTGTGCCAGTGATCGGGCTCAAGAATTTGACTGCAACACAGCATGGAATGCAGGACACTGATATTCCACAATCCCCTTCAATGCAGCATGAGGACTTTCCAGGATAGCAGGCTTTTTGACTTGAAGCAGGGTGTTACTGCAAGATTCAAGGTAGTTTCTTTGTGATCAGCATCATCTGACATCTGTTTCAAAACTGTTCTCTGAGCTGATATTTTCCTCTGGGGAAAGGAGGTCTCCAACGTGTATTTTGGGATCACACAACTGTAACTCTCAAAGGAAGAAGTATCTGGAAGTCTGAGTTCACTGCAATCCTTCTAATTATTGTACAAAGATGAAAATAAGAGCACTACACTACTGGCCTTTATGCAAATATTAATTGATTAAGTCTAGTATTACAATGTAAGCATGCTGATATTTTCATGTTGTCTTCAGAATGTCCAAACAAATTCAAGAGACCATTCATGTACACTCACAAGAGCAATTAAAAATATGCTTAGTTTTCTTTTTAGATATAATCAAACCCAAATTTAGACAAGGAAGAAATTAAAGGTTTAACTTTGTGAAAATAATTAGGTAAATTTTGGGCAAAGGTGCTTATTTTTATCATTTTTATGGTTGATTTTGCAAAAGGGTATGATTGGACCTGGTCACTGAGAATCACTAAAATGCTCAATTAGGTATCCAGTCTCCTACACATAATACGCACTTGATAATTATTTGAGGGAAGAATGAATAAGTGAATAAATAAATCTGTCAATATAAATTATGCATTAGATAAGCTTAAACTGCTTGTTTAGGGTTTTTGGAGGAAGATCAGCCCAGGGAAGAGCACAAATGGTAAAAGTGAAAGGCTGGAAAAAAATATTTAAAGTAAAAAGTAAGTTGTAGTTATAAAGTAGGAATTATAGTTCACTTAAAAAGTACTTTTGTGGTAATTACTGGAGACAAACAATAACTTACAAATAGCAGCACTTTAGAGGCAAAACATAATTCCAAACCTGAAATATCCACTTGTCCTCTGAATGGATATCTTCCCCAAGATCAGGTTCCTTATACTAATAAAAACCAGAAACATGAGAAAATATCAAAATTATGGATTTAAAAAATTATCTACTTCAATGTGTGAATCTGTTTCAGTCAGTAAATGAAAGTTACTTATATAAATTTCAAAAAAACTATTGTTCAGTGAACAAAAACTCAGGCAAGTCTTTGCGGTTAGTGCTTCAAAGAATTAAACATCCTCGACCTAGATCTCAAAGGATTTTACTCTCTGAAGCAGAAAGAAATTCAGTAAACAAGTTACTATTCTTACAAACAGACTATTAGGTAAATTAGGAAAGTTCTTTTTTAAATATGTGTGTGTTTGCTTTTAAGTTAAGTCCATCATGATTTAATCAGAAAAACAGAGCAAGTAGAAAACATTAAGGACTTTATTACAAAGAATTGGCTTATGAAATTCTGGCGGTGGTAAAGTTAAGTTCAAATTCCACAAGGCAGCCATCAGCAAAGGTAGGCTGGGAGTTCTAGGTATGATTTAGCGTTAGTTTCTACAGGCAGAGCTTTTTGCTCCTCACAGAAGGCTCAGGTCTGGTCTTAAGAACTTTTGCTTGTTTGATTCAAGCCATCATAGCACATTTAGGATGACCTCTTCCTCTAAACTCATCTAATTGTGGACTTTAAAGATATCTACAGAAACACTTTCACTGTAACATCTAGATTAGCATTCTTTTGAATAACTGGGGGCTTACTTTAGCTGAGTAGGCACATAAAACTGACCACCACAGTTCAATCCTTGCTAACTTGATTTTCATACAAATATTTTCAAGCCATCCTTAACTTTTAAACAGAGACAATGATAAGGTCATACTTCTGTCCAACATGATTGAATTCTCCTCCATACCATCAGAAATATACTGTCTCCTCCGTTCCATCAGAAATATGTTCACTTGTTCCTCTGAAGAGGATGTAAAGTTTTGGGGTGTAGTTCTCATATTATATACAATTTAAATACTGTGACATTATACCAATCAGACCACAGTGGCCTCAAACAATAATTTTTCATTACCTACTGAGCTTGCTGGACAATTATCTCCTCAATAAAGATTTTAGAATGGATCTTTTTGAGCCTTGAGGCCATGAAAACATCACAGTCTATACTAACCTCATAGCTTCTTTTATCATCATGGGTAGAGAGAGAGTTAATCAGTTATCCAGCTATGATCCTCAGATTAGTCAGACTCCCATTCTTCATGGGGAATTTGAAACTTTGCTTCAACAGTCTGTGTCACTATAACATGTGCTAGCTGATTTTACAGGAGAAATCCTTGGATCTTCGCCTGCTGATAAACTCTCGCACTTTTCGACTACAACTATTTTCATCCTTTCTAAGGTTGTTCATTGTGAACCTATTCCACAGGCACTCGCTGTGTTTACTGGTGGCTCTGGCTACAGTCAAAAGGCTGGTGTTGGGTCAGCTAAAATAACTAGGAATGGATTCTCTTCTGCTCAGAAGGCAGAGTTGGGTGCCATCACACTTGCTTTACAAACTTCTCCTTGGGAATCTTTACATCCAGTCTGTGATTCTCATATGCTGTATATTCTATATAAAATGTTGAGACCACCCGTGTCAAACACTCTATTGCACCATATCTGTTCTTGCTTTTAATAGAACTACAGAAGTCGGTCTGGATACGCTCTCATCTTCTTTTTGTTCTCCATCTCCACTCTCATTCTGGACTCACTAACCCCATTTTTAAAGAAAATGAAGCAGCTGTTGCTTTGGTTATGTTTTTTGCCTTTGATTAAGCTCATCTCTCTCATGAACTTTTGCACAAAAATTAGCATGCCCTGTGTAAGAATTTTGCTTGAACAAAGATATTTCCCACACAACAGATATCCCTTACAATCTCCAAGGTCAAGCAATTGTTAAAAGAGCTCACCAAACCCTAGACAATATGCTAAAGAAACAAAATAGGGGAGATGCAGATTACCTGGTGACACCCAATGGGTCAGTGTCTGCTTAGATTGATGTGGGAGGCACAAATGTGCTAATTCTGAGGAGACATCTTGAACACAAGATGTTTCATCAACTTATGTGGAGGTGGGTTTACAGGGAAAGCAAGGAAGCTCCCTGCCCTGCTATCTGAAACACACATCTGCATTCAGCAGAACTCTATGCCTTTCTTCTTTCTCAATAAATCTGGGCGTTTGAGTCAGTTTGGGGCTTCACTCCAATGTAATCAACCTGGCACAGGTAACTTGTGGGCTACCCTGGAGAATATCAGTGCAGGGTATATAATGTAGGTCTCTGCTATTTGTACATTGGGCACCGAACAATAGGGCTGAGCTCACTTACAGCTTCTATCCCTGGTAGCACAGCTACTTTAAGTCCACTGGATGATGACAGTAGTAGGTAAAAATGCTGGCTGGTAGTCACACAATAAATAACCCTTTAAGATCATCTTTTGTTGAAGAGTTGCATAGGCCACAAAACATGTTAACATGTTTATTCATTCAGAAACATCTATCCATGCACTTCTTCTATGGACTTTCCAATCACGTTCCTTCTAAAATCTTGACTATCAAGGCAGACATTTCACAATTTGCTTATTACAAACAAAGAAACAAGGGCAAGCAGGTGCATTACTTGATGTTCTGCAATCTTATGCCTTATATCTAGAGGTCCTGCCAAAGCCTCATGTGGTCATAGGTGGGGCTTTTTGGAGGTGGCTGGATCTAGGGTGTGTGATACTGGGGTTAAGGGTTTGTGATACTGGGATTAAGGGAGCCAGCTTACTATGGACCGAACCCTCTATACACTGTGAGCTACAATAAATCTTTCCTCCTTTTGTTTTAGGCATCAGGTATTTTGTCTCAGCAATGAGAAAGGTAACTAAAAAATAGCCATGTTTACCTGGGTGAGCTGAAATCTCATTGTTGTTTTAATTTGCATTTCTCAAATGACTAATGATGTTGAACACTTTCTCATGTTTGCTTATATGCAGATCAAGTAAGAATTGTATTAGACTGGTCATTAATTTATTCTTAAGAGACATTATAATAAATTATCCTGCACCATAGATGTCTGCCTGTCAGGTTACTCTCATTACTGCTTTGACTCTTTGAGTCACTTAAGTAACCATGCCTACTCATATTTGATGAATAAGCATCTCACTTGACTCCTATCGCCTGAGGACCATCTTATTCCACTGCATCAGGAGCCCCAGTTTGATGGCAGGGATTCCTCCCATAACTTGTGGCAGAAGGGAGATCATGGGGCCCTTCAGGGATAACAAAGCTTCCCTCACAGATTTATTCTTGATAGTCATGGTGAAATTTGTGTCCTCTCAGAGAGGCTTCTATATGGTAATCAGAACAACTGATTTGAAAACAATAATAAGAAATATAAGAACCATTGTTGAATGTCCACCCTTTTGTATGGTGAGGCTCTGTATCATTTCCAGTTTTTTTAAATTACTCATTATTATCTTTGGTTGGTCAATCTTGCATTCTTACATCTGGTGGACTGAGCAACTTCGTTGAAGATAACAGTATGTGGGGTAGCAACCATTGTTAATTCTTATCATTTTGTTCTGAGGTCATACATTACTTTTCTTGTTTCTGTGTTGTTTTTGTTTTTGTCTTCATGGTTGTTGTTTTGTTAGTTTTTTTTCTCTTTACAATAAAAAAATAGTAAAATTCTGAATGGAATAAAAACATAAATTTCTATTTATCTATATGATTACAATTATTCCCACACTACCTTTATCATTCCTACTAATTGTACCATCACCCCCTGAACCTTACCAATTCACATTTTCATACCTGTGTGTAATTCCATACATATTTAATTTAATCTTTAAAATAATCTCCCAGGGTAATTATTACTATTATTATCACATAATAGATGAGAAAAATATGACTCTCATAGCTCATAAGCTGCAGCTAACTGCAATACTATTGGAAGTAATAATGTCTGCTGCCAAATCCTGCTTTTTCTTACCATGTATCACATTGTTATATTTGAAATATATATCAGTTTCCATAACTTTTGATGAATAAATGGCTTCTATATCTTTACAATCTATTAGAATAAATAGGAGAACTCCTACATCAAATAAACTCATGTCTATAGCTAAATTATCTGAGAGAAGCCCTAAACTACTGGTGCTACTTTGCAAAATATTTTTAAATGTCTTTCAAAATATTGAAGTAATTGGATAAATAGTCTTTTTTGGCCTGTTATTTGATTTTCTTTGACATAGAACTCAGTGCTACATAGTAAATACATCTTGATAAAGTAAATTTATGTATCTCAACATCATATATGAACACAGTACATGTGGCATGCAGCCCATCAGTAATTCTAAGAGAATTATGTCACCTAGGAAGTGCCAAAGATTGGGTGGCAAATGGTAAATGAAAGCATTTTAAAATCTAACTTTCAGTAGGAAAATAATGAAAATAAAAATTAAACCAGATAGTTCAGCATAGAAAAAAGAATTTTAAATGAGGGTAAATAAAGTGCAGTGAAATGATCTGGAAAATAACTATAAACCTTTAAAACAATGAACAATAAGTGGCTGTTATCTGAATTTCACTGACAGGTTTTAATGGGCCATATGTAATTTATTTGTGTCCAAGAAGGCTATAATTTTCTCTAAAGCCTGTATCTAACTTTTTTCTTAACAGTGAAGATAAAGCAGCACACATACCAAAAGTTATTTGAACAATGATATAATTTAATCCAGAAAGATAGTAGAGGCCTGTGTCCATTTGAGGACACATATTTCACTGCATAACATAGTTTACAACAAAAAGTTGGCTGCAGTATAGCAGTTTATTCCATAAGCAGCCAATATAGTCACTAAATGTTTGTACTTTTGCTCCTAATCACATCACAATCTTTTGGGATTATTTCAGTAACAATAATTGGAACAATAATATCCAACTAAAAAAAAAGAAACTCAAGACAGAGTTGCAAGTGATGTCCTATAGAAACTTTATGGGGTACGTCCTCTGCATTCTGGTGTGTGTGTGTGTGTGTGTGTGTGTGTGTGTGTGTGTATGGATATATGTAAAAGAATCTGTCCTCATGTACTGCCTAAACAATTTGTGGGTGGTATTGGCAACTCTGGTCAAAGGGGATAGTATCTAAGTTTTGAATACAAATCTTGTTGAATGCAAAGCAATGGAAAAATTCTAAAATGAGAGAGCAGCTTAATTTCTACAATATCACACCCATAGAAGGGACTCATTTGTGATTATCTGAGCTGTTAATAGATATACTAAACTCCTCTTAGAATTCCTTACCTTTCCAAAGTAATTTGTGGTCCCTTGTTCTTATGAATTATACTTTTCTTTTATTGTTAAAATTCTGTACAGCAAATAAGCTAATTCATGAACTCTGGAACTCTAAAGTCAGTGATGCTTCTTTTGCCTTTGACTTGGAAGAATGTTGGTGTGTTGGTAACAAATGTCATTATTTCTTTTAAAGACTACTGGTGAGAGATACATCTTAAACATTTATTTGCTACAGACACATATTGCCAGGTGTCAGTCAGACATGAACTTTGTATCAAGGAGCTTAGCACATTTAGGAAAGACAGATGTATAAATAAATAGATGCAGCATGATGCATTATAGGTCCATGCAAAGTGCACTTATTAAACAAGAAAACAATGAACTCTGAAGGGAGAATGGGACAGAGTTGTCTGTGGAGGTATTGGGACCCTGAGAATACTCCCCAAATAGACTAGAAGAGCTAGATATCCAGACAGAGGAGCAGAGAGTTTCTACCTATGTGTTGAGGAAAGAAATAGCACGGTATCTGCCCTACTCTGTTTTCTGTTGCTATAACAGAACATCTTAGACTGAGTAGTTTATTAGGAGGTTTATTTTGGCTCACAGTTCCAGAAGTCCAATAATGTGAAACCAGCCTACATTCAGTTTCTGGTGAGGGCCTCATGGCCGAAAGTGGAAGGGAAGCAGGTGCCTATGGAAGAAAGGAAACAGCAGAGTTGACCATTTATTGCCATTTCCATTCCTGAGAAAACGACATGAATCCACTCATCAAGATGGATCAATCATGACCTCAAATGCCTCTTAAATATTCCCCCCAACAATTTTCAGAATTGCTACGTTGGCAGTGAAGCCTCAGTGAGTTTGGATGAGGACAGATCACATTCAAACCGTAGCAATCTAGGTGCTGAGGAGAACAGTAGCACATATTTCCATCCTTTGACAAAAGGTTCATCCAGTAAGGAGCATTATATTTCCAACTAGCCATGAGAAGATGATACAGATTGCAGAACCAGACGCTTCCAGAGCAACGGAATGTCATGGATCCAAGAGGATAGGAAGGACTCTGTGATCAAGTGCTGCCCATGTAGCACAATACTAGAAGCCAGCTGCCGTGGTCTGAATGTGTTCTCTCAAGATTTGTATGTCCAAGTGCTAACCATTCACAGCAGTGATATTTGCGGTGGGATTTGGTGGGAGGTGATTAGATTACGAAGACAGAGCCCAGATGAGTTTATTTGATGGCTGGTAAAATAGGCTCAAGGGAGTTCATTTGCCCTTTCTAACCTGTAAGGGTACATCCAAAGGACATTGCACATCAGAAGATGGGCCTTAGCAGACACCAAAGTAACAGAAAACTTCATCTTGGATGTAACAGTTTCCAGGACTGTGAGATATATACTTCAGTTGTTATAAACCACTCACAATATTTTGTCTTTGCATCTCAAATGGACTAAGGAACAACTGTAGTACTTTCTTCAGAGGATTTTATATGAAAGAGACAACACTTCTGAAATACATGCTTCTGGAAATATTCGTGAAAGTCTCTTGTTAAATTCCTAGTTTTCAACTAAAGGATGGTAAATCTTTGATTTCCCCTAGTTAACTAAGAAAACACTGGTTTGGAAAGGAAATGGGTAATGTAGAACTTTAAAGATAAAGGGCTAAACTGCTTTGTCCTCCTCATCAAAATCATGAACATACTCAGTAATGTCATAGCTCAGTATCATCATACTCTTAAAACAAGCTGGAGTCTGTGGGCAAAGACTTGAATTTCAATGATTGTAAGTGATGATCATGCTTTAGAATCAGTTCCCCAAATGGCTGTGGAGAAAGTTGGGAAGGCACTACTGGGCAATCAGAGTAAAACCAGTCCCCAAGTGACGGTTGCTCAAATCACACCAAATCACATTTCAGCTTTCATGTCCCACCTTCCTTCATTTTGACTAATGACTTTGAAAAACTGTTTAGTTTTGCTCTGTTTGGCAAATTTTTTTTACCATACTTCACAGTATGGGAAACAGATTTAAACAATATTATTATGATTTTAATGTTAATTTGCCCATATTAATTGAACCAGTTGAAGAGAACACTAAATACAGTAAATAAGAAGGGCCATAATAATCTTTTAGGACAATTCCCTTGTTTAAAAGATTAGGCAACTTGCTTTCTAAGAGCAGATATATTCTCCCAGTTTCTCCAGTCAGCTAAACAGTCCCCAGGTTTCTGTTCATATCTTGATTTTCTTCCTTTTGCATCTCTTTTGGCAGTAGAACCCTAAAGAGGGTTCTAGCTGGATGAATTTCTGCTTCTTGCTGACTTCAAATGATGCTCATGTACACTTTACTACATCTTTTACCTAACACCATGTGAAAAGGTCACTGAAGAGAGGATCTGTACCATAACCAGAGAGAAGCACAGTTACTTTTGGGGGGCTTGGGGAAGACTTGCTGGGATATTTGATAGTGAATCTGGACTTCACCAAGTGACATAAGACAAAGCTTGTAGAGAGGAAAAGTGGATAAGATGAGAAAGTATAGGATATGCAAAGGCACAAGAACATGAAAAACCACAGTATGTTTAGCAAAACTGTGCTGGAATATAAATTTGTATGGGAAGGAGAATGGAGCAAGAGTCTATCAGTTGTGTTGCTGTTCAGTAAAAATCACAGAGAACCCAAAGTCATTCAAAAATAAAACAAGGATTCATTTTTCTAATATGATGAGCAAGTTTTGTTTCAGTAGATTGACTATCAGGGCTGAAGTAAATAGTCTTTCTTAATCCTATGACTATCAGGAAACTGGGAAACTAAAACCACAACTATGCCATAAAATTTAAAAGGCCTTTATCTACCATGGTCCCCTTTCTTAAAAATAGCCATTACTCAGAGCCCCAAATACTCAAAAATACAGGCAGCATGGTTTCACTTATATGAGAAATCCGAAATATACATAAAGAGAAAAGTAACATATGGATAATAGAAAAGAGGAAGGCAGGTCTTTTGCAAGAGGAAAAGGTACCAAGTAATGGAGGGAGGGGCAAGAAAAACCAGGAAAGGGTATACAGAAAGAACTCAGATGTGTTACGTACAAGTACCAACTCCCCATAAGGGATGCAAACATTGTATGCTGCAGACCTGTACTAATAAAACATAAAATTTGAAAAAGAAAAAAAATATGTGGAAAGCACCAAGTTTCAATGCCAGAAGATTTATTAAGTAAAGGAACAGAAATAAGAAAGAAAGTAGTTAAACATGATCATTTGGCTCTCAGCTGAGAGAAATAGAGGCAGAAGGTCCACTGGGGCCAGGAGATGCCAAGAAGGAAACCCCAGTGAAGAAGTTGGCAGTGTATTTGCTCAGGACCCCACCGATTTTCCAGGCAGCATCCCTGCAGCATGATGGGTCTGTGGCCTCCACAGGCAAACGCTCTCCACACAAACTATCTGAACAGAATGGGAAGCAGACTGCCAAACTGCACAATGGGTCAAGAGGGAGCTGGACTGAGTTTTGGAAACAAAGAGAAAATACACAGCTCCTCCCAAATTTTTTAAGTTGAGGATGAGGAGTTACTGTGTAAATGAACTGGCATTTCCTGGTCAGGTCTACATTGAGGTTCTGCATGCTCCATGTCCCAAGTGTTTTATGATTTCTGTTTCAGCTCTCAAGTCTCCATAACCCTGATGTCTTCATCTCTCATATCTAGAAGCTAGTGAGACCCAATCTTGATATTACTGAAAGCTTCACTGCACTTCAAATCCTTACTTTTTGTCCTTCTGGCATTAGTCAATTCTTGTGGGTTTCCAAATTAAAGTCCAGTGATGGGGAAAGAAAATGACATCTACAGGTTTCTTTCATTGCTTTAGAAATCCTAGAATTTCTCATCCCAGTACACAGGCTGGGAGTTTAGGATTGTCTCAGTTACTTTTCTCTCATTGCTGAGACAAAATACCTGACACTCAGAATTAAGGAAGGAAGGGTTTATTTAGCTCACAGTCTGTGAAAGTTTCAGTCCATATTCGGCTGGCTCCAAGGCAGGGTGGCACATGGTAGAGGGCAGCAGTTCATGGCAGTGGGAGATACCAAAAGCAGCAAGAGCAAAAAGGGAGGAGCTGCGGGCAGCAGCCCTTACACAGGCATGCAAACTGCCTGCCCCAGGACAGTGTAGCACTCACACCCATGAATCAATCATAAACTTTAAAAGCCCTCCCCATGACTGCATGTGTCTTTCGGGAGAGAGCCAGACACAAACCATAACAAGGATGCATCACTTTGGTTCACTATACCTAATGTGCCCATGTCTGTGATAATACTTGCAATAATTTCTCCTTTGCTCTAGGGAAATCATATTTATTGTGAGACTTCTTTCTTGTTCCTCACAGGCAAAAGGTAGGAATTTTTCACCATCTACTAATAGAGGAGGAGCCATTAGGGGACACAAGAGCTTCTGTAGCCATTGTCTTCTGTCTTCCACCAAGAAATTACGGTTTTTCTCCTGAGCATGATGCTCAGATGGTTTCAACTGTGGGTTTAAGCAAAACTGTGCCCTTTGACTAAGACTGAGGACTGTTTAAAAGTTCTTAGTACTGAGTGTGGATTCTTATCACTCATTATTTATGTTAGTATATAGATGTAAGAAACACATTGGATGTTTGTTAACTACAATCGTGAATGATGTGCTCTATTACCTGAGAAACCTGAAGTTTCCAAAGCAGAGATCCTATACTGGGCCATCTCTCATGAAATGTGAGACCTGACATTGTTTTAACACTGTGGTCTGCAGGTGCCAATTGTTGGGGTTAAGAATAGATTGAATCTGAACTTAAGAAACTTGCATCAAATCCAAAGTTCTTTGAGAAACTTTAGAGTCCAAAACCACTTTTATTTTAAGTGAATATACTGTGTTATAGACAATTTATAATGAGGTGGCCTCAATTTTTCAATTTTTAGAAATAATACCTTTGACTAAATATAGATCTAGGACCATCATGAATTTACAAGTTTTTCTATTTTTCCTAGAACCATTTGTAAGATCGTCTTGACAGTTTTGGCTGTCAGCTTTTGATTCTTTTATAATAATTTATTCTGCAAATATTGATGATACATCTTTCATGTTGCCTCTATGCCCAGCAGGAACATTGGTAATAAAAAACACAGTCATTCATTGTGTGATATTTTTCAAAACCTAAAATGTGGATAATCTGCTTTGTATTTCCATTTTACTATTATCAAGCTCTTGACAATTACCTGATCCTCAAAGTCTCTGTTTGAAAAATAATGCTATGCATCGGAATGTTTCTTTTGGCTTAAAAATTCTGTGGTTTTGAACTCCTTTCATGTTTTCTACACTCTAGGAAAAATACAAAAGCATAAGAGACCAGAATGTCTGCTGCCTAATTTGTAAATGTTTTTAAAGAGCAAAGTCTCTCTTTACTGAGGTGTATTAGAGTGTCCTCAATTTAATTCAGTCCAAAGTAAAAGAGATTCAATCTATGTTTAAAAATGAGTAGCTATAAACTTTTCTAAGGCCAATGAAGAAGAAATGAACCCATGGGTCAGTCTACTACTCATCTACAAATTGATAGATTAATAAGTCTAGAACTCCTAAGACCTTTCCTAAAGCACAGCTCTCGCAGTGTGGGGCAGCAGCTGTCTGCTGCAGCCACACAGGAAGGAAATAACCAATACTCTGCCATGAACTGTGTTGCTAATCGAGGATGTTGGGAAGGTTAAGGGTATTAAATGCATTTTTAATTTAGGTTGCATTTAATCTGGATGTAACCCCACCCATAAATTGAGGAGCATCTGTGTTTGTCCACATCAGTCTAGAGGTGGGCTTTCTGCATAGGACAAAAGACTGCAATCATTCCCACTTTCCACGTAAGCATATCACTTTCCATCTTGTTTCCTATTGCACACACCAATGCCTGCTCAGGCCGTGCGATTCCTCAGGCATAATCAACACACATTCCAAGACAGTTCTCTGTGAATTTGAAGGGCAAAATTTGACCTTCACATGTCTCAAATCTTCATTTTATGTTCCTTATCTTTCATGTAAGAAATGCAAAAAGATTATGATAAATTAATTATTACATGTCCTCCTCAGTTTATGCTGAGATATATTTCTTATCTTTTCAATGTGCAAAGCCAAGTATAAATGGATAAATTTCTCATAATGTCATATAAGATTTATAGGAGCCAGACGGTATCTCAAATGAAATAAAATAAACCATCCATTGTGTACCTACCTCAAATATTTTAGGGGAAAATTTTATATTATAGCCAGAGTTGTCCCATATTCTTAGGGCTAGATCTTTTTTATTTTTTCTACCTCTCCTCTTTTCTTTTCTTTTGTTTTAGCAAATAGCCTAGGCCAGGGGTTGGGCCTGTGGCAGAGGGTCAGTCAGACCACTTTCTGGTTTGTGTTGCCAGAAACTGAAGCCCAACAGAAAACTCCCAGAACTCTCTGTGGGGGAAAGTATGGGTGAGGAAGCAGGTTGGAGGAGGTCTGCAGGGGTAAGAAGCTTCAGGAGGGATTCTCTTCCTCAGCAAGGATCCCTGCCTTGAGAATACTGCTGCAGTGGTTCCCAGTCCTCTTCCTGAGGACCAGGATGACAGCTCAGATGTTCTGCTTCTTTAGGATCAGACATAGATGGAACCAATTAAAGGATTACTAAAGGAATTCTTTTAAAATTCAAATGAGGTGTGAGATTAATATGTCGAAAAGCACAAAGGGGAGAACCAGGAAAACCTATTGGAACTGGCAAACCGACTCCAATCTCAGGGAGATGGAAAGGACAGCGGAGTGGCAGGGAAAGGCCAGAAGTCATCATGAGTTAGGCTGAAGAGGCTGGTTATAACCGAATGACTGAGCAAAAACTGAGGTAATAAAACTCCTCCTGCTCAAGGAGTACATCTGCTGCATTTGGATGAACTCAAGGGAGAAGGAGAAAACCACAAAAACTCAAGTGTGAACTGAGGGGGCTGTCAGCAGTTCCCTGTAAGCAGAATTGGGCAGTAAAACCGGATTAGCAACCTGTAGTGATGATGTATTAGGACACTGCAGAAGAGAAAGAATTGTTTTAAAATGACTCAACAACCGGGGGTCTGAAACTGTTCAGTATCCATCAAGCTGAACTGCCCTATCAAGCTGGCTTTCCTGATACGCACTCAGCTGTTCTCATCGTCAGAAGAGTTTGGAACCTCACTGTTGCTGAGGATAGTTGTGGTATTTTTTTAGGGGCTCTCTGGTCCTTACCTTGAGTGTCACATTGCTTCCTGGCTCCAGTGTGGATCCCTCAGCCTGCTGGCACAGATCCTTCATCCCACTGGCACAGACTTTCAAGCTTCCACTGCTGACCTTTTGGCCTTCCCAGCACAGGATCATGAAACAGACCTGCGTGAGACATTGTTGTGGGCTCTGGGCCTCTAAATGGACTTGTGGGGAACATTATCATGGCCTCTGGGTCTTCAGCTGGATTTATGCAGGACATGACCATGGGATCCAGGCCCTCCATTGGATTCTTTTGGTCTTTAGTGTGTGGACAGATTTCCTGCACTCTTTTGTACTAAACTCATTGGGGGACTACTATAAAATAATCCTATAAATTATGTGTCCTTGTGTTGGTTTGGAGGTTTTTGTTAGGGGAACAATATAATACAGGGCACATATTTTATATGATTATTTTATAATAGTCAACCAAAGAATCATATACAGAGGGTGCAAGAAATCTGTCCACACACTGAAGACCAAAGAATCCAGCTGAGGGCACGGATCCCATGGCAGTGTCCTGCATGAGTTCAGCTGAAGACCCAGAGCCCATAACAATAACTCCCATGAACCCAGCTGGATGTCTAGAGCCAATGACAATGTCTCATGCAGGCCTGTTTCACAGATCTGTGCTGGGAAGTTCTGAAGATCAGTAATGGAAGCCAGAAAGTCTGTGCCAGCAGGATGAAGAATCTGTGCTAGCAAGCTCAGGGATCTGCACTGGATCTGGCAAGCGATGCTCAAAGTAAGAACCCCTAAAAGGTACCACTGCCATTCTCAGCAATAGTGAAGTCCTGAGGTCCTCTGATGAAGAGAAAAGCCGAGTTCCCATCAGGAAAGCCAATGCAACAAGCTTTTCAGAGAGACTGAGCAGTGTAATATATTCCCCTCTGGAGCCAAGAAGTGGTGCTCAAAGTGAGGACCAGAGCTCCCCCAGTGAACCACAGCCATTCTCAGTGACAATGAGGCCCCAAGCTACTCCTCTGATGAGAACAACCAAGTTCATCAGGAAAGCCAGAATGATAAGGTCCTCCAGCAGAATAGCTAAAGAAAACCAGCAGCTCCCGAACAGCTTCCCAACAGCTTCTACCAGCTCCCAACAGCCTCGCTTCTCCACATCCAGTACCACACTGATTCAGTTCAGCTAAGTGTTGTTACAAGTCGATCACCAGTTGTCAATCCACCACAGTCCTGTATTATTTTCCTTGCCAACTCAGACTATAACAGCAGGCTTTGTCTCTGCTGTCTGGCACTGTCCACCAGGACCATCTGCACTGAGCCACTGGTGTCTTCAGCCCAGCCCACTGCCTCATGCTCTTTCCCCTCACTCTCTTTATTTGTGAGGTTCTTGCCTCTTCAGTGCCACACTCTGTATCCCATTTCTCTAGTACTACATCAAAGGAATACCAGCTCTAAGAAGCCGCTGTAGTATTTAGGCCTTTTTCTAAACCATTCTTTGAGCATCTACTCAGTGCCAGCCAATCCTTTATGCTGATAGTGAGCAATATGGTTCGAACTGTGAAGGAGTTTAGAGTGTAGGGACAGAGAGTAACCAAAAACATCACTTGGTGACAAGGTCTGTGACAAATAGAACAGGGTGAGTGGGCAAAAAAGAAATCTAGAAGGGTGAGCAGGGAAAGACATTCTAATGGGATAACATGTAAGAAACTGAAATAAAGGGAGGGACTTATGTAAATATCTAGAGGAAGACTAAGAGGAACCAAGAGGACTGCATGTGCATGAGTCTTGTCCTGGGAAACTGCCCGGTATGTTGGCAGAGCAGATGTTGGTTAGCAGGACTGCAGAAAGCTGAGGAAGGCATGGATACAGACCACATGAGGTGTGTACGCCACAGCCCTTGTCATCTGCTGTGAGTGAAAAGTGAAGCCATGAGGTTTAATGTAGAGGTGAAACATAATGTGGTCTACATTAAAAAAAAATCATTCTAAGTACTCTATGGGAAAAAGACTGTACAACCCTAGGTCAAAGCAGGAAGACCAAGAGGGAACTCTTTGGGATAGTAAGTGATGTTAAGTACTGCTATAGCATGGATTAAGGTGATGGATGTGACAAGTGGTTGGCGTTGAGACACAGTTTGAACACAGTGTCGACAACATCTGCTGATGAATCAGATAGCAGACAGAGAAGTCATGCAGGACTCTACCAGGATAACATAATTTATTAATGAGGATGACAAGACACACACGCTTGGTGTGAAGTAGGGGAAAGGAATAAATTATAGCTTCTGTTTGGGATATTTTGAATTTGAGCTGCCCTTGAGAAAGAATATCAGCTGCAGATATCTGGGAACTGGCCTGGTACAATTTACCTGGGTCTTAGTGTACATTCCTAGTGGGTTTGTGCTGGAGAATTAGACATTCTTTGGACAGCAAGTAGAAGCACTCCAGAGCTGGTAGTCTAGATCAGGGAGAAGATCCAAACTAGAGATGTAAGTCTGACATTTATCTCTGTGGAGAAATCAAAGTGATATTATTTATCCCTTGGTAGTAGATGGAGAAGAGACGAACAACTTCTGGAACACTTAGTGTTTGGAGGTTGGGGGGAAGGTGAGAAAGACCCAGCACAGAGGCTAACAGAGAACTATCAGGAGATTAAGAAAGAGAACAGGAAGTAGAAGGGAAACTCAGGGAAAGCAGCAGCCAAGGAAAACCGAGTATTTCAAGACCCAGAGGGCTAGTGGTGGAGTCACAAGTGGAAGAGTTCAAGTAATCCATGACCATTTTATGTGGACTGTGCAAGTCACGGAGGACCTAAGAAGTGCGATTCTGGTAGAGGAGGTGGGAAGAAAGGTGTTCTAAAATGGTTTCAAAAGAGACTACGAAGACAGAGAGAGGAAACTGAATATAAATAACTTCTCTGAAGAATTCTGTTGTAAAGGGAATAGGAGAGGAAGAAAGCAGTAGATGATGAAAGACATGGGAACAGGAGGTAAAAGGTTGTGCGTGGAGGGCTTGAAATGGTGAATATAGTGGTTCACTCCCTCACTAGAGAAGGAGTGATTGATGCTGCAGGAGAGAGGACACCCTGTGTGATTCCAGGGCTGGGAGCCACGCACACATGCGTCTCCTGAAAAAGGGAAAGCCCAGTGAGGGCCAGCCATGCTGAGGCTGTCTGGCAGGCATGCAGGTCCCAGCCTCTGGGTTCATTTCCAGCCCCCTGACCACTTCCGTATTTCCGAGGGAAATAAACAACACAGGAAGGAACAGAAGCTTAAGGGTGAGACTTGTGAAATACTGTGTCCTTGTGGAGACTGAGAGTGTCTTCTCATTGAGAGTCTTCCTCTTGTGTTATGCCCTTGAGACTTATAACTTATAGTAGTCCCTCCTTACCCACAGGGGGAACATTCCAAGATGCTCTGTGCATGCCTGAACCCACAGATAGTACTCAATTCTGTATATGCTAGTTTTTCTTATCTATATATACTTATGAGCAAATTTAACTTATAAATCAGGCATAGTAATAGATTAACCATAGTGCCTATAATAAAATAGAAACAACAATATACTGTAAAAAAGTTATTTGAAACATGAATTGTTTACTTAAGGAACTTGCCTTCAAATATTTTCAGAAGGTGGTTGTTTGTGAGCCTCTAAAACTGGATAAGGCTGCTGGAGTATTCTACTTCCTTTTAACCACAGCGCTATGCAAGTTGCACCCCTTTTATTTGTGGTTCTCCAACTTGGATTTCTCAGCTGATTGAGTACGTCTGCAGAGGGTCCTGAGAAGCTACATTTCTAGTAAGTTCCCTAGTGATGTGGATGCTGCTGGATGTCTCAGAACCCCAGGGTCTTGTTGATCTTGTGTGTAACATGCAAAACGGACCTGGGGAGAGAACACAGATAGGACTCAAAGGAAAACAGGAGAGAACAAAACATCCGTGTCTTTGCCTGAATGAGCCTTTAGTCTGCATTTTATAACTTTGTCTCCAACCCCTGCACTTTCCATCACTCCTGCCAGAAGAAATCTCTAATTAGACTAGACCTTAGAATCAAGATAAAATTCCATCCTCTTAGACAATACTACACTCTATTACAGCTTCTTTGCTATTTTGCAGCTATTCTTTAGTATTTATGAACACATAACCTAAAAGTTTAAAATGCTGCATTAGCTGAGAAACCAGCAATCATTTTAGCAGCATATTACCAGCTTCTACCTCGTACGTGACCTTCACTCCATTTGCTCACTGGGACACAGACAGTGGTCTTCCTTTCCTCTACCACCTACCATTCTGTCCTTGCATTCTGTAGCCAACTGAGGCCTAAGGGGTCCCTGGGGACAGCCCTGCTCCATTTGTCAGGAGTTAATCCAGTAAACATGCCACCAGCCCCACCCCTTTAGCAGAGCTTCTGCCAAAAGAACATCCACGCCACAGCTCCCTCAAGCTGCTTCTTTCGCTTCAGCTCACTCCATGGTCTTAATATTTGGTTCAGAGTCAAGTACACAGTTCTCACCTAATAAATGTTGACTAATAACTTGGCCAATGTCTACAGTAACATCAATGCAGATGTTTTGTAACCTTAACAGAGGAAGTAAGACCTGGTAAATGTGGATACTTCATATACAATAGCAAGTACCTATCAGGTAGATCAAATCACAAGGTAACTTATAAATGTCACATGTGACAAAAATTTTAGAAGGTAATAGGTGTTTATTACATTTAGCAAATAAAAAAGACAAGAATTAAAGTGCCTCTAATGTCAATAGTGCCAATTGTGATTTTGGCAACTATCCTTTCAGCTATAAGCAAATACATATGAATCTGTTTCCATACACACAGTGATAATACTATATATGCTTTTTGTGACCTTTTTTTTTAATATAATATATTGTGGACTGTTTTCTACACCAAAAACCTTATTTTAAATTTCAGGTATCCCATAATCTAGGTTAACTATATTTATTGGTTAACCAGTCCCCAAATACTGGATACATCCCCTTATTTTCATACTTTTATATTAATGTTTTACTCATTTAACAATATTGTATCAAAATTGTTAAGTTCAGCTTTATTATTTTCTTATTTTTATAATAATGCTACATTCATCGGTATTATATCTGAATTGTTAAGTTCATCTTATTAATTGCTTTAAGATTAATTCTCTAAAAGGTCAATTTAAAGATATTAATGCATGTTTTCAAATGTCTCAGACCATAAGACGGCTGATTTTTAAATATTTTTGTAAACTATTGGTATCATCAATTTTATGAACATTGTTTTAATCTTCAGTTTGTTTTTAGTCAGCTGATACTACTTTTTTAGCTCAAAACTTATTGCTAATAGATATTTTTGTGAATTTCCTATTAATATTCTTTGCTCATTTTTCTACTTGGATTACACTTACTTTGAAGCATACTTAATGGTATTTGTTTTATCTGTTGCCGTGTTTTCTTGGCTTGCCCTTTGAATTTCAGTTTTGTTTACAGGTGGTCTTTAACTTTTAGAGATGTTAGCTATTATACAGGTAATTTTATACTTCAACTTGGTTGGGTAACAGAGTGATCAGATACTTGGTCAAACATTGTTCTTAGTGTTTGTGTGAGGGTATTGTATCAATGAGAGCAACATTGAAATTTGTAGACTGAGTAAAGAGGATTCTGTCCATAATGTAGATGTACCTCATCCAGTCAGTGTCAGGTCTCAATAGATCAAACAAGACTGATCCTTTCTTGAGCTAGAATTCTTATTTGACTGTCTTCAAATTGGAACACTGACTCTTCTGATTCTCAAACTGTTTTCCATTGGAATGAAACTAAACTACTTTATTATGTAGAGACACAAATGAATAGATTTTTCTCCTGAGTATACAAGGTATTAAACATATGGTTACTATTCTTTGAAAGATTATAATAGTTCAAAATTAGCAAGCTTAGATGAGAGCGATTATTAAATACAGAGCAGATACAAAGTGATATAAGAATAAGAGTCTGAAAAGACCAACTACATTGACAACAAAATAGAAAGTGAAGATAGAATCAAAGATTGATTAACTCATTGCCCAGCGTTCATCAGGTCCAGACTGAGTTCACATAATTGGCTGAGTCATGAGGGAAAACAAAAATGACCAAGCCTGGGACCCAGCATCTAAAGAATTTGCCGGGACTTCCAGTAAGATGATGAGTGGATAAGCAGCAGAGAAAAATCCTCCAGGAGGATCGCACCCAGATACTGAAATAGAGCAACATAAGAAAGACAAGGAGAGAAATGGGCACCCTGGTGCCATGGACCCAGGAAAGATCTGAAACGGGAATTGAAGACCTCAGAAATAACAAACAAGACCTCTCCTAGAGAAAAAGCTCGAAGGGCCGTCATGGCGTAGAGAGGAAGGTGGGGGGAAGAAAGGAGCCAGCACTCCATACACACCCCAGCCACTCCCTCATTCCAGCACTCTCAGCTTCAGCCTTGGAAGCCCCTGCCTCAGAGACCTACCCACTCGGCCAGGGTAGAATGGAGTCCTGAGAGCTGGTTCATAACCAGAGAGGAGACAGCACAGCTTGGAAGGGAAGCAGTGGTGGTCAGAAGGTGTGGTCAAATCCAGCGTGAGGATGTGAAGATAGACAGCCACAGAAGCAAAATCCCCACTCCGCAGAAACATTTCTAATCAGTGCCCTGAGGCAGGCTGGAGTCAAGGCAACCAGTGCACACCCCACCACATCCAGCTCTACGTCTGCCCAGAAGACAGGGCCTCAGACCTCTCCAGTGTGTGAGCAAATACCAGCAGAGAGTAGCAGAGAGCAGTGGAAGTGACCCCAGTGCCACAGTAATTCCCAGGGATCCAGCCATAAATCAAATGGGAGCAGGAGCTCAACAATAAGAAAGAGTGGCAGACGGAGGTGGGACATATGGCCCCATGCCCTTCTCACTCCAATACCAAGCAGGAAGCATGAGTTGAGTTACCAGGCATCAGCTCCCACCCTGAAATCCCTCTCTGAGCAATGTGAGACTTGGGCCCCATTTACCATATGTTTCTGACAACAGTGGGCTGAGTCCATGGGCTTGAGGACTCACCCTAAACTACTAATATGAGCACCAAGAGTGTCTTCACACTGCTTGCATATATGAACCTTATAAGAACCCATAGTGCCAAACTACACGAAAAGCAGCATTCCTGGAGCCTGAGAGACAACAAAATACTCTACACAGCAGACCCCAAAAAAAATCCTCCAATTCTCTCCTTGAACTAATAACTAAACTTAGTACATACTCTGGACTACCACAGTGAGCAGAGGTGGGGGAGACCTCACGCCACTTGTGCCCAGCAGCATAAGTGCACCCAATGCCCAGCTGTAAGGGGTGGGGAATAGCCACACTGGAGCTCGAGAGGTAGGAGGAGGTGAAGACATGGAATTAAGGTGCAGACCCACTTCTCTAACTGGGTGGGAATAATCTCCAAAGAGTCATAGGATGCCTACAGAGGGGACATCAGGGGCTTTGGTGGGGAGCTCAGCGGCCTGTGGGGGGGCCTCCCAGTCCACCCAACCCCTGAAAGCGGCAGCAACCCCGGAGCAGAGCCGGAGGGTACACCCAGCCCTCAGAAAGGCCCCTGAGGCAGAGCCAGGCGGTATGCCCAGCCCTTGGGAGAGGCAGTCCCATGGGGCAGAGCCAGGCTGAATGCTGGGTCCTCTGTGAAAGAGGCCCTGAAGACTCATCTGAGCCTCTGGACGCAGACGCTCTGTTTTGAGGCTGTCTTGGTTACTTTTCTCTCATTGCTGAGACAAAATACTCAATGCCCAAAATGAAGGAAGGAAAGGTTTATTTAGCTTACAGTTTGTGGAGGTTTCATTCCTTACTTGGCTGGCTCAGAGGCAGAGTGGCACATGAAAGAGGGTGAACGTTCATGATGGCAGAACACAGCAAAAACAACCAGCAAAAGGGAAGAACGGCTGCAAGCAGCCTCTTTCCTTTCCTTACATTGTAAACAGGCTACCCCCACCCAGGGGGCATGTAGCTCTCACACAATCTCCATGCCCTCCTCTTCCACAGGCTCAAGATGTATACAAAGTAAGCACCCTGGCTTCCTGATGAGTCACTCAGCTAAACCTCTAGACTCCCCAAGTTGACACAATGTATCAACCATAACAGAGGCAGAGCAGGTTTGCTGTGTAACCCCGCCTACTCGACCAGACACCCGATGGCTCAGAGGGCTTGCCAAAGCCCTCTTATAGTCTTTGAGGATGGGTTCTTCTCCAACTCCTGCCAAAGCAATTTGTGAACACCCATGTTTTACACAGCATAATTCGAAGCAGCCAAGTCTCTTCCCAATGGAAGAACACGAGGGAGTAAATAAGCCAAAACGTAGTTATTACCAATGGGAAGACAACTGATAGGGTGGTAGAACAACAGAGATGAGGTGGAGAAAATTGATTAATCGAAAGAGCCATCATTTGTATAACTGAATAACAAAGACAAAGATAACTATGTAATACAGCACCTAGTGTCAACTCCCTACTATTTTCTCTGTAATTTGCTATTTCCTTAACTGTTTTGTATTAACAAATGGAAAGATAACATTATGTAATACAGCATCCAGCGTTAATTCCCCACTATCCTCTCTATAATTTAGTATTTCCTTTATTGTTTCTGTTTTAACAAATGCAAATATAATATTATCTAATACAGCATCCAGTGCCAATTCCCTACTATCTTCTCTATAATCGGGTATTTTCTGTGTTGATTTTTGTGATATTCTGGTTTATATATCTCTATTCTTTTGTCTTAAAAATAAATTAAAAAATAAAGAACTTGCAAACAGAATATATTTTTTTAAAAAATCTACACATTATGAAGTATTTTATAATAAAATTTATTGGTTAAACCCCACAGCAGTCTTGTAAAATAAACATGCCAGGACTTACTAGGCATTTAATACAGAAGAGTAAAAAAGTGAGTTGAAGCTTAGAGGGGTTTTTGCTAAATATAATAACTTAGGAACAGGTTTCAAAATTAGTACCTTTGCATTTAGTCCAGTGCTTATTCAACTACCTTCTACCAGTCCCCTACAGTTGTAGGTATTCTGGTTAAAAGCAAATGTGTGGGAATACAGTTGAGCTAAAACATACTCTGCCACACATTTTCCACTTTTTATAAGGTAATGGTAAGGTGTAGCAGATTCTTTTGCAGCGGATACTTTTGTTTACATTTCAGGATGAAAACTGCAACAGCTTCTGTAAATCACTGTGGATTGTATGGTTCCGTCCTATTTTCCTTCTCTGCAACTCTTCTGGTCCCAGAGCAATCCATGAGAACTTAGGTAGGTAGGCTTGGCAACAAGGTCAGCATCAGCAGAAGAGGGTGCATGCTTATCTTGTATGTAGTGATCCTAAAAATTAATGAAGAGTGACAACAGGATCTGAGAGGATCAATATTTAAGAAGCTATGAAGTATGTATGGTGGTGCACACCTGTAATCCTATAACTCTAAGAGACTGATGCAAGAGGGTCACAAGTTCAACCTCAGCTTGGGCAACCTCGCGACTTAGCAAGAACTTGTCCCCCCCAAAAAAATTTAAAATTAAAAATGATTGGTGATATAGTTCAATGCAAAGGCTTCAGGTGCAATCCCAGTAGTATACAAAAATAATGAGAGAGAGAGAGACAGACAGACAGACAGACAGACAGAGAACTGTGGGAACATAGAACATGCTTGATAAATGCAGAGTTTTATGGTAAGATTACAGCTGGGATTCTAAGTAAAAAAGAAGAAATAGAAAATAATATGGATAATCCAAAGTGTAGAAGATGATACATTAAAAAATTTTCAGATGAATTGAAAGGGATTAGAGTGACAAAACAAGGGTGTGTTTATTTACAGCACCCCCTTTACTCGAAGTACATTCCTAAGAGGCTGCAAGCAAGACCAAATCTTCAATGGGATGGACTAATAGTGTTTGCTCAGCTTTTTATTTGTAACAAGCATAATGCTACACAGTGCTTAGTTGCACCCAAATTATTTAAATATATTTATTCAAATTTTGAAGGTTTAGGTAATTTTAAATATTTTCTATGAAAAATATTGACAAAATAAATTATAAATTATGTCAGATAATCATTTGAGTCCTCTGTCTAGCTGACACTGATTTTGTCTTTTAAATTTTGTTTTAGAACGTCTTTCTGCAGTCAGGGCTGGGCGCTCCACTCCCTTGCTTCTGCGTGCACTCCCAGTTCTCTGCTTAGACTCAGCACAGGTGTTAATGTCCTTCCCAGTGTGTCTGGGGCAATGCTCCAAATCTGCCTTTCCAGGGAATTTGGAATTGGGCTTCACTGGTGACTAATATTTTGCAGTTTGTAGGTAGGATGAAGGTTTTGAAATTAAGGATTACTAAGTAATCAGACTACAATAAATGACCGGTAAGACACCTAGTTCCATTCTAGTCAGTGGAAATGAACCGTACCAACATTCACTGAATTTTTTCTAACACTGAGTGCACGCAATTATGAAGCAGGAAAATGCTTAGTTGTATTATACCTCACCTTTAAAGTAGGTTAATATTCTATGTGATGAAAACACATATAATACTCTTTTTACATATTAGGAAGTAGTAGCTGTTTCAAGGAAAAGCTTACAGTTTGAAGCAAAAAAGCTTACATTTATATAGAAAATCTCAAACTACTAAAGAAAAGAAGTTAACTTAGTCTGCTTGGGCTGCTGTAACAGAATACCACAGACTGAGTGGCTTATAAAACAGAGAAATTTAATTCTTACAGTGGTGGGGGCAGGGAAATACAAATCCAGGTGCTGCAGATTCAGTGGTGCGAGCTTGCTTTTTGGTTCCTGGCTGCTGTATTTACATGGCAGAAAGTGAAAGTGAATTATTTTGAGACTATTGTAAGAACACTAATCCCATTGATGAGGGTGCCACATTTATGGATTTATCTAATCACAATTACTTTATCTCCTCATCCCATCAACATGGGACTAAGATTTCAAAATTACAAACTTGAGAGTGAGTCACACATATTCATTCTACAACAAGTAATGACAAGATTAGAAAAATCACTATTGTTATTGGAAAAATCACTCTTTGGTCATTAGTGGTAAACCAGTGGACTTAGGTCATGGCCTCCCCCCAAAAGAAATCTAACCAGTCGTGAACTTTCTGGGGGAAGAACTCATCACAATCTATAAAACAGTCTTATCATAAAAAGAGTTAGACAAGTAGATAAATGACAGATTTTAATTTGATAAAGCTCCTAAATCAAAGTGCAAACATGCAGAAACCATGGATGAACTTTTTAAATGATATCATGGAGGTACAATCAACAAAATTCAGACTATAAGAAATTATACAGGACAGTTTAACATCTTTAATATAAAACTGCAAAAAGAAAAAATATAGCAAGTGTTATTAGGGAGATCTGCACATTAAAAGACATATGAAACATTAATTACTCTTCATATGTGGTTTCTCCTGGTACCAACCAAAATTTTTGTAACATTTATAAGATAATAAAAATATCATTATTCATTGGATAGTTATAATGTTAAGGAATTACTTTGTCATTAATTATTATTATAGTGGTTAGAACTTTTAAAGATATCCTTATCTTTTATGGATTCATATTAAAGTTGCTATATCTTAAAAAACCTTGGAAGCAGCCTATAGGTCGATCAACAGATGAATGAATAAAGAAAATGTGGTACTTACGTACAACAGAGGATAAACACATAAGGAAGGATAAACACAAATCATTTGTAAGAAAATGGATGTTCCTTGATGCTATTACATTAACTGAAATAAATCCAACACACAAACTTAAATATCACATGGTTTCTCTCATATGACAAACGCGAATTATAAATAAAGAACAAAATAAAAGAGAGGTAAGAGAAAGTAAAGAGGAAGCTCTTTCTCAAATAGGAATTGAGACGGAGGGAAGGGGAGGGAAAAGAGGAAAAGCGGGTGAAATGGAAGCAAGACGCACCAACTCCACACAAGAAAAGGAAACACTGTGTTGCAAACGTGTGCTCATAAAAATAAATAAATGAATAAATAAATAAATGGAAAATGAACATAATAAAAATTGAAAATAAGTAAATTGAATCCAAAGTAGCACTAAGCATAATGGCAAAATTCTATGAGAAAATACCTACTCAGTAAAACTAAACTAAATAAAATAAATAGGCCCACTATTACCATCATAACTTAACATTGCTCTGAAAATTTTAAGCCTTTCCCAGGAACCACCGTCTTCCAGTAATTTGCCAAAATGATGAGCACAAAGGAAAAGAGGGCGGGGGGACCCGGTATATCTTCTCTAGGCATTTTAGAAAAGGTGGACTTGTTCCTTTGGATACTTACACGTGAATCTTCAGAAAGGGCGACATTGTAAACATCAAGGGAATGGGTACTGTGCAAAACAGAACAGCACACAAACGTTACCATGGCGCAACAGAAGCAGCCTGCAGCGTTACCCAGCATGCTGCTGGCATAGTTGCAAACAAGTAAGTTGAGGGGGGCAAGGTATTTACCAAGGATTAATGTGCCTACGGGGCATATTAAACACTCAAACAGTGGACACAGCTTTCTGAAATGCATCAAGGATAACGACCAGGAAAAGAAGGAAGCCAAAGAGAAAGGCACCTGGCTTCCACTGAAACGCCGGCCCGCCCCGCCCAGAGAAGCACACTTTGTGAGAATCAATGGGAAGGAGCCTGAGTCGTTGGAACCTGTTCCCTCTGAGTTCATGGCATAAGCTGTGGATGGAGCGCTGCCGCTCAGCACCTAATTAGCTACTAAGTGTTCTTAAAAACAAACATGGTCCGGAGTTGTAAGGATGGTGTTCTTAACTGAACAGGTGTGTGGTGGCTTTAGCTCAGAGAAACAAATATTCGGAGCGATTCTTATTGTAGCTAGTAAATAGTATCAGGTCTTTCTTCTTCAGTGTTCTCGCTGAAAGATTCGAGGTATTGTGCAAGTGTATACTCAAATGGCCAAGTATTTATGAAATATTTATACTGGCTTGAAGGTTCCTAAGTCACCATAGGGAAAAGATTTATCGAAATACATGGATGTCAGTGTATGGCATTTCAGTTAAATAAATTGTGTAAGCAACCTAAATTTTAAAAAAATGATTTATGAATGAGAACTAAATAGAAAGGATAGTAATTATAATAAAGGAAGCAACATTATCATAGTTACATAAAGTATTTCCACATAAATTTAAAATCTATTAGAAACAATAGAAATGTAGAATGGGTACTCATACAAGTAGATTTTAACTTTCCTTTACACAAGTGACAGGCAGTTGCGAATTCCTATAAGGATATCCACAATCACATCCCAATGGGCAAAAAAGTTTAAAATATGTAGGCTTTAATATAAGAAGAAGTATAAAAGATGACAGCAAAGCAATTGTTGAAACTTTTATGAAACACACAGGCTGTACTAGGAGAAACTAATAATGCAAAAACACCCTCTCTTTGATCTATATATTCTATGCATTCCTAACAAAAGCTAATGTAATTTAAAGTGGAGGCAAGTTTGAAAGAGTACGTGCGAAATTGCTTTTTATAAATTAACAAATAAGCATCACGAGGGAAAAGTGTTAGGTTTTAAATCTTCCTTTGTCAGTCTCCCACATTCTGAGCCTGGACAGCAGAAGACACCCCAGATGTCCGTAGGAGGTGGGCTCACTTACAGGGGCTTTGGCCCAGGCAGCCCCACTGGGCCCCGCAGAGCAAGAGAGGACAATGTCAGCAGCTGTGAGCCCTCACACAACATCTCACTTAAAATGTCATGTGTGCTACTTGGTTTAAATTGTCACTCCTCCAGCAACCACAAACAATGCAGACACAGCAGATGTGTTTTCTATTTAGAATTAAACAGTTTATCTCAACCACTGTCATTGTTATAGGGAAAAAATAAATAAATATCCATCTTAATGTAAACTTCAAAAGGTACTTTCTGGCAGCAGGAGGTACTTTCAAATCCAAAGCCCTCTGAGAAAATGGACTTGACCATAGATTTTTTTTTTTCTCTCTTCAAATCGGGATCCTGGCAGCTCTAAGAGTAGTAAAACTCAGCCTGGTCAAAAGATTTTTGGCCAGATATTACATACAATAACTCATGTCGCTGATGCTTAATGGTCCAAAACATTAAGTAAACATCATAAATGTCTTTTGTTATTAAACATTCCATTCAAACATGTTGTTTAACTCTTGTGTGATGGATAGAAAATAAGAAAGCTGAAATAGAGATTGGTTGTCATGATGAGCTTTGACTCACTTCTTGGAGATGTTTTTAAAAAATGTATGCCATCCTGACACCTAAGCCTTTCTATCTTTAGGGTTCACATCCTACCTCGGGAAGTTAGGCTACTTGTAAGTTTGACTTTCTTAGGTCAAGTTCAAATTACCACCCATGTGTTCAGAAGACTATAGCTTTATTCTGCCTGAAGTTGGGAGTCAGCCTTCTGCTGTGATAACTAAAGGAGAAATATGGGTGTTTTCTTAATGTGAGATGACAAAGACAAGAAAAATGCTACTTTTCAAAGATCATTTTATAAGAATAACAATCGCTGTAGTAAAAACGCAAACCAAAATTGGTTTAAAAAAAAAAACAATTACTATCAAGACAACGATCGTCTGGTATAGTCCACCCAGCCCACAAAACTTGACATAAATGCATTTGTGTTTCCATCATTTGGAGGTTCCGTTTAGTCATTAAAACATGACTCACTTTATCCTGGATCTAACCTCAGCTTTTCTCCTGTAGTGTTTTTTTTTTAATCTGTAACTAAAACACCACTGGAAAACCGTGCGGTGACATTAAAATTGTTATTTTCCCATGGAACTTCTGCTCTTCCAGTTTGAGTGAATACAGTTGCTCAGCTGCACTTCTGGGATTATATATTCTCATAAACTCAAAGTGGTGAAAGAGTTATCGGGATGCTTTCTGTTTCTATCAGGGAGGAAAACTTTCAAACAACACAAACCAAATGGCGAGCCATTGACGTTTTGTAATTTTTATGCAAAGAAAATTTAAAATCAGGCTTAGCACTTGGCATCCATCTTAGTCAATTACAACAGTATGCTCAGCATCCATTATTGGAGGAAGGACCTACACTTTCTTGGGAAAGAGCACCTGCACTGCTCTCAGCTCTAGGGTTGTCTAAATCTAACTCCTACAAGGTGGTATTTTCGTAGCGTATCTCTGACTCATCCATGACTAAGCGTCTCCTCTACTACACCTGAGGAAATCCTGCCCTTGTCTTCATGGAATTGCTAGTTGAACTATAGCTAGTCAGGAATATTCTTGCTCCTATGCAATGTATACAACTCTCTGTATAACATTGGTCTAAAATTCTTTAAGGTAATCATACCCTGTACGTACTGTGAAAAGATCAAGGTGTCACTCTTTTTAACTGTATTCATATAACTTGCAGAGTTATTGATTCTACAAATGAAAGATATGGAAAGCACAAAGGCTGTATAACTTTATAACAAGAGCAGGAGAAAGGGAGGAGTAGCAGCAACAAAGATGTTCTTAACTGTTTTCTGAGTTTGGGAAACATTCATATTCCTACCAACTATTCTAAAGCATTTGGGTTTTTAATGGCTCTGCCATCTGATAGTGAGCCAGTAAGGATAGAGCAGCCTTTCAAATCTATCCTATGAGCAATCAAGGAAATACATAGTGTTTTTTCCTCTGTTATACACTTCCTGCTGCCCAATCGCTGTATGAGAAGGGAAGCATTTTATAGTTCAACTATCAGCATCTTGATAAAGTCACTGCACTGTAAAAATGTATGGTTGCATCAACAGTGAAATCAAATGTCATTGTTGAAAAATAAAGAGAATCGTGGTGATACAATAATAAAAACAGGAGTCCTGGTTCTTTCTATTTTATGACAACAGAAGCCTTATTGGACTTTCGGAAAAGAAAATACTTTACTAGTCAAACTTATCAATTGATATCTAAAAAAATTCCTTTTCCATTAAATAATTTTAAAGAGGTGTGGGAAGGGGGAAAAGGGGGTAAAGTCTTCCTAAAAAAAATTAGTAAATAATAAAGCCTGTGTTCTAGAATTTTAAAAATCAAGTAGCTCATCATCCCTTTCTCCCTTTTTTACCATATTAAATGGACTTCGCAAACTCAGAGATATTCAAACACTAGCTTTATTAAAACTCTAAAGAATGAGTTTTGATTGAGAAAAAATTAAAAGTATGTTGTCTTGTTAACTGCTGTAGAGATTCTTAAGGATTTTCTGCTACAATTATAGGGCATGAGGCCTATGAGCACTGTGTTAGAGAGCCTCCATCTGAATGCTGTTAAATAGAGTGAGGTTACTTCCATTCTTAAGCCTGTTAATGACAACTGAGTACTTCATGGATGTACCAGAGGAGATGTGCTTTGAATTAAGTGTTGGGAAGATCTGCACATTTATATGAACACGTTCTATTATAAAGAGGAAGTGAATAACTTTGAGGCAAGACACCTGTGTTCTGGCCTTAAATTTGAGCCAATATGGTCATCAGCACCTAGGCGTGACTTGTTCTCTCTCCTCTGTTTCTTTTCTTGAAGACTTGGGTACTTCTCTCACTTAGTAAGGGTACTGTTAGGCACCTTTCAGTTGTAGTAACAAATACTTGAGATAATCAACATATAGAAAGAAAAAGTTTGCTTATGCTCATCATTTCGGAGTGTCCAGTCCACGGTCTACTGGCCTCATCACTTTTGGTCCTTCAGCAAGAGGGCACACTGTGGTAGGGAGTGTGTGGTGAAACAAAGCCTCTCAATGTATGGCTAGGATCCAAAAGACAGAAAGATGGAGAGACTAGGGCTCACAGTCCCTTTCTAGGGAACACCTTTCATGACCTAATGAACTCCCACTGTCCCCTTCTCTCAAAGTTTCCAAAATCTCCCAAGACCACCATTATGGGAATGAAATCTTCAACATATGAACCTTTGGGGGATATTTAAGATCCGAATTTAAATGATGTTTACCATTTAGAATAAGTAAAGTGACTGAAAACTCCTCAGTATACTGTAAATAGGAAAAAAAAATGTGATGACGGAAGTTAATCAGAAAGTATTCATTCATTTATATCACTTTGAGAACAATGGGAGTCATTAAGGAGAATTGTCCTTCCAGTGAGTGAATCTGGTAAGGATCTTTGGCTCAAAAATCAAATTTAGAGATAATCTAAACAATAGATCCCATATTGTTTTATAACTTTCCTCTACTACTAGGAAGGAAACTCTTCTTTCTTTAGGACATACTGCAGCTTGTAGTACCAACATGAAATTAACTCTCCCCTAATACACGGAGAGTGTTGGATTATTCATATAAAACTCTTACAGATATTATGTTGATATGGGATCACAGGAACAATTTATTTTTTTAGATTTTTGGCTTTTAACCTGAGAAATGGCTCAGTACAAATGTGATTTTGAAATAGATCCCTTATTTGGGGCTATCAAAATATACTTTTTAAAAACATGTACAGTGGTACCCCGGTCCACGAAATTAATTTGTGCCATGACGCTGGAAAAAAGGGCCACATTTGTGTTTGTCACCCAATGCAGTTTGCAAGCAAAATTTTGCCAAATGCTTCTGTTTGTGTACCAAATTGTGTGCAAACAAAAGTGTGAACCAAGACACCACTGTGTGTGATAAATTGTGCATGGGAAGCAGAATTATGCACAAATGCCCACCTTGAAAATATTCACCCAGAAAAATTCTATTTACCTAATAGCTTTTAAATTTTAATATGAGTGGAAAATTTTCCCGGGTTATAAAAGAATGCTATTTTGTCCACTTATTTGTGAGGCAATGAAGTCATAAAAACAGGAGACCAGATCTATAAGAATCCTAAATTCTGTTGCTGTTTATTAAATCTGAAAAGAAAGTTGGTCAGATAGTTTGGTGCAAACCCAAGAAAAATATTTGGCGATGCTATTTCCTTTTAAATACTTAAGTATTGTTAAGCAAAGCAAAAAAGGCAGAAGTTTTAAGTGAAAAGTGTAATTATGTATCTCCCTAACACTATAGAGAAATCAAACATAATGAAATAATGAAGCCCCACAATTATGGAAGTTGTTTTAAAATAATGATAAATGATGGCATGCGAAACATATCCATTTAGACACAATAGAACATTGTGAGCTAAGGCAGTGCCTTCATTTCCAATGGGAGGTGTAGTCTACTACATTAAAGGAGCAGTTGATTCACAAAGTGACTATAAAGTGTTTCATTTAGCTTTTAGAGCACACCTTCTTTTAAAAATGCATCCAGAGATAAGATAGTCTCCAAAGCTCAAAGTGGTGCTGTGATTGCAGGAGAACTTTCATGTTTGTATGTTCTAAAAGACCAGAAGGGCATAAGGCAGTGGAGAATGCTTGTAACCAACCTGTTGTGGAGCAACTTTCTCAATATTTTTAACAGCTCAACCCCTAAGGAGAGTGGATTGGCTCAATTTCTTTTAAATTGTAAGTGACACAAACCCAAATGAAGTTGAATAAAACTAACCGTCTGTAAAGGGTAGGGGCAGAGCCAGTGTGCTCGGACCACTCACCCTAGGTCTTGAAAGCTGTCAGTGTTTTCCAAGTTTTCTCTGTCTTCCTCCCTTGCTCCCTCCCCCCAACTCCCGTGTCTCTCTTGTCTCGGTCACTATCTTAGAAGCTGGGACATAATAATAAGTAAACCAAACAGAGAAATTCTCCCCCCTGTGAGCCAGCATCATTTCACAAACCTTTAAGCATGAGTGTGATGATATTAGACAGAAATGTGGAAATGGCATCCCTGGCAAAAAGCAGTGACAGAAACAGGCAAGGATCAGGCATACTCGTAAGTCATGAAGAGAGAGAGAGCACAGCTAACATAAGAGTAAACGCTAAAGGGAGGCAACCGCTATGAGAGCATTTTGAGGAAGAATTAGCACAACAGGGAAACATAATAGTTAGAAAAGAAGAACTATTAATGGAAAGTGTAAAATTTCTAAGTCTAGAAACTGAGAAGCATACCCACCCCCCACACACATACAAGGCTTTCATGCAGAATCATGTAAGGGACAATGTGTCAGTGTATTAGGTTCTCTGGAGAACCAGAACCAACAGTAGGTTTTATACACATACAAAAGGGATAAAAGGAGAGAGAGAGGGAAGGGAAGGGGGAGAGTTAATATTAGGAATTGGTAGGATTATGGAGTCTGAGAAGTCCCGCAATCTGCTGATCTGCTGCAGACAAGCTGTAGACTGAGAAGAACCATTGGTATAGTGCTGGTCTGAGCCCAGACGCACAAGAACCAGGAAGCCCCTGAACCCGTGCAGGTCAGTCCGAAGGCTAGCAAGGTTCCAAGACACAGAAAAACGATGTTTTGGTTCAGGTTTGAAAGCAGGAAGAGAACAGTGTCCTGGACCAAACCGAAGAAGTCTCTTTATGCAATAGGATCAACATTTTTGTTCTACTCAGGTTTCAAACTGATGGAAGGAGGTCCAGCTCCTGAGAGGCTAATCCGTTTTATTTTCCCTAGAGAAGGATGTGTATTCAAATGTTGACGTCATCTAAAAACCACCCTCACAGATGTCCTAAGTAATATTTGACCAAATATCCAGGCATGCTTTGACTCAGTCAAGTTGACACATAAAATTAATCATCACAGTTAGGCTTCGGCATAGTATGAGCCTCTATTTATGAGAATTCTTCTGTCTCAAACTCATTCTCCATTCGCCTGCCTCATTTTCACCCTTAACCTTATTAATCACCACCGTCACCCTTGTGAATATCTCTTCATCCTTCAAGAATTTGCTCGTGTCATATCTGAAGTCTTCCTTAAATCCCTTGACCCCACAATAGGCATTATTGAGCATTTTCTAGTCCTTCTAGCATCCTGCAGTATTACCAACATAACATATAACACACTATTTTAATTACTGTTTTAAATTCTTATCATCTTGTACTAAAATGTTAAACCCCCAAAGACATGGATTATGTTTTTCTTTCATTTCACTGTGAATTATTGTGTTATATATACATATATATATGTATATGCATATATAAAATGAAACTTATTATTTTAACTATATGACATAAGCATCCCACTTCTGGTTACAAGGTGCAAAGAACTGAAACAGAGACTCAAAGAGATCACTGCACACTGATGCTCAGAATGACCCCACTCACAACAGCTCAAAGGTGAAAGCAACCCCAGGGCCCATCAACAGATGAATGGGTGAATAAAATGGGGCATACCCCTACAATTGGATATGAGTCAGCCATAAAAGGGACCAAAATTTTGATATGGTCTGGCACAGATGAAATTTGGAAACACAACACTAACTGAAAAGCACCAATTCCATTCATCACTTTACATCCATCACTTAGCATGGCTTCTGCCACAGGAGTAATACATATTTGAGCCACAGTTTCTGAGCTTAAACTTTTTTACAGTTTTATTTTTATTGGTGCGTGCCTGCAGTGCATAATGTTTGCATTCTTTGTGTGGAGTCAGTGTGTGTACATAACACACCTCAGTTCCCCTTCCATCCGCTTTCCCTGTGCTCCCTCCATTTCTTGATTCCTTCTTTCATTTGAGAAAGATTTATCTCCCTACTTCTTTACTGTATGATATTGCAGTTTATATAACTCTTTTTTTTTGGTATCAGGAATCGAACTCAGGACCTCGTACTTGCCAGGCAGACACTTACAGGCACAGAACTATATCCCTGGTCCAGCAGTTTATACAATTCTTATGCCTCATTTTTTCTTACTTGAAAGAGGAGGTGGACAATAAGTGTACCTACCTTGTAAGTGTTAAAAGGATTCAAAGAGTCAGTTGGTGAGAGAGCTTAGAAAACTACCTGAAACACAATAAGCACTTCCAAATGTTAATTATTGTCATCTTTGTCATTCATCTTATAATTTGTGGATGAGGAGCCCGTTGGAGATGTAGTCTTAACATTTGAGAGACAGATTTTAAGAAACAGCTGTTAACTCCGGGAAATTGCTCTAAGACTGATGTTATTTTGAAAAATATTTCTGTGTCTTTTCACCAAGACCATAAGAGAATGGCTCCTATAGTCATAGTACCTAAAGAGTTGGGAGACCTTAGATAATCTACCTCTTTTTGGAGCTTTAGTTTCTTTTTCTAAAATAAAATTACTACAGCTTGTTATGAGATCTAAGTGAGATAATGCATGTAGAGTGCTGGCATAGTGCCTAATATAAACTAAACGCTCAATAAATGCTCTATTAAAGAGAATCTATGATTTTTAAAATATTCTGTCCAGCTTGATTTTACCCAAAATTTCAAGTAAAAGGTAGCCTACTTTATGTTGGAATTAGGTTTTAACACATTTTCCAAAATATCTACATATGCACTAATAAGTATGACATTCCTCTAAAATTGATTTCAATCATTTATTACTGCCTAGACTTTGAGGAGCAAAATTTTTTAGCTTTGTGTAATGTTAAGCTCAGTGGATGTGTGTCCTAGTTTTAAAAATACGACTGTTATGCAGATGGACAGAACAGATGGATTGTATTGGTGAGTGTTTATCATTTTTAATATTTTGAAACCAGATGTGTTACATACACATTGCTGGTTGCCTTCTAATGAAGCTTCATTGGTGGGTTACTAATCTTTATTAAGAAATTATAATGTTTTCTTCCAGCTTAAATCAACTATTTTTAATATACAATTGGACAACCCCTGCTGCAAGCCTTTACAAAATAGAAAACAGATGCTTAATAGAAGGAATACTATCAGCCAAGAAATTCCTGATGATCTTTTTATAAAATGTAAACTTACATATTTTATGGGTCCTTTAATGAACTGCTATAGAACAACTTCAGCAGTCAAAACATTTCATGAAAATAGACATGAACAATTTGTCACTTGTTACCATATTCACAGAAAATCCTTCAGTTGCACTCCTGGATAATGGCCCTTACTATGTTACTAGTGACATCTGTTACTTGCTGTAGACCCAATTGAATATGTTGGGAAAAGGAGGAGTTAGGATAAACAAACCAATATCACTGTTTCTCTAGGTGTTTCGTTAGATCTGACAATGAGCCCTTGCTAGGTAGGAACATTTCTGTGCTAATTGTGCTTGCAAGAAAGAGGAACAGGAAGTTCAGAGCAAGGCCAGAGACTGTGTTATGTTTCAGGCATGCATTTAGTAGAAAAAAAGTTTAACAGAGACTGAACCCCTTATGAGAAGTACTAAAGATTAGAGGAGTTTAAAGGGAGCCCCTGTATTTGCCCACCAGGGCAACAATTTAACCCATCTTCCTTGGCTCAGCACCACTATTGAATGAAAGGAAAGAAGTATAGATTTTTAAGCACTTCAAAAGAAAAAAAAAAAAAAAAGAATCCTACCCACTCCACCTTTCCATGGTCCCTGGAAGACAGATGAAGTCTTGATCATCTAATGGTGCTAACTCATCAAATTTATAACAAAGATTTCCTCTCCTGTAAGTGCACACAAGCCATTTGTTTTAATTGTTTTAAAAATTTTCTACTCTTAGGATCTTTCATGAGGTAAAATGAGAGAGAAAGAGAAACAGACAGACAGACAAAAAACAGTAATCTATAAGCAACAATTTGCTGCCTGTGGAAAGTTTAGACAAATAGTCTATCTTACCCTGACAAGCAGGGTAGGAACCTTAATCTTGAGAAAGTTCAGTGCAAAATACAGTGTTACTAAGGACAGTGTTACTATCAAAACCTAAATAGACATCTATCCATCTGAGCAGGTAGCTGGAAATGGTTTAGCTACCTACATGACCTTCCTATAACATTTGAGCAAATTAATACAGATTAATTCCTTCAGTCAATATTTCTGAGTATCCTATATGTGAAAAACTCATTGTTAACTTCCTTCAGGATGCTTGGATATAGTTAACATGCTCTTAAGGAACTTATAGTCTTCTAGAGGTAATAAAAACAAACACAGGTATATTAGGGATTGCTATGTACCAATAAAATATCTCCTTTTAGTATATGACCAAATGTCTCAGAATTAGTTGTTACCTAGATTGTGGTTAAGGATATGTAAGCACAAGTAGTGTCTGGGATATCTGGGAAAGTCTCCCATGAGGAGTGACTCAGCCTGGGCAAGGTGGTGGGGATGCTGCCCCTTCAGTTCTCCCTTCCTACTTCCTGTTTCTGGAACAAAGTGGCTTGAACTTTAGTCACCAGCTTGAACAATCAGCTGGCATTCAGGTTGGAAGTTCTGGACTGAAAGACAGAACAAGATCTGTTCTGGGTCCTTTTGGTCGAGAAGTCCACACACCAAATCTGAACTGCATCCGTTCCGACTGCTTTTCATTGGATAACAGTCAAGCTTCCTTTTTTTTAGCCCAAGACATGTAGTAAATGACACTAAGTTACTGTGACTAATACCAGGAAGTGCTAGGTGTTATTACATAGAAACAGATGAAATGCCATAAGAACAGAGAAAGGGAAAATAGGGTGATCAAGGATGTCTTGCAGAGGAAGTGGTAGATTTGTTCAGCAGCCATAACAAAGCACCACAGACCAGGGCATTAAGCCAAAGGTGTTTCTCACAGTGTTGGAGGCTAGAAGTCTATCATCAAGGTGTAGTCAAAGTTAGTTTCTGCGGAGTCCTTTCTTCCTGGCTTGGGGACAGTAGCTTTCTGGCTGTGTCCTCACATGGCCTTTCTTCTGTGTACAGACACAGGGAGGTCTGTAGATCTTTTTCTTCTCTTACAAAGACATCATCCTACTGGACTAGCACATCACCCTTACGACCTCAGTTAATCTTAATTTCTTTTCTGAGGTCCCTTTTCTCCAACTTCTTTCACATTGAGAGTTAAGGCTTTCACATAAGAAAATCAGGGTGCACATTTGGTTCACAACAGGTGGTGTGTGAGCTTGCCCTGTAACACAGTAACTTCTAGTGTTGGAAAGGGGCTGAGCACTCAGAGGTAGGAACTTCCAAGGTATGCACATAAAACCAGAGTGGTTCTCACTTATTGTGGTTTAATGGGCACAAAAGGAATCAGATTATAAGGGTCATATAATGGAGGACAGAATTGGAAAGCAAGTTTGGGGATTGAATGGACAGGCTCGGATTTGTTCTTTACTGTTCAGATAATGAAGTTATAGAAGTTTATGAACTGACAAGTGACATGACCATAGTAAAACTTCAGAAGCCTAATTTGTGAATAGCATATGAGAAACTGGAGTGAGTGGCAACTGAAGGCAGAAAGACCAATTTAAAAATATTGTTCAGTTAAATGCAATTATTGTTTTAGTATTAAAGTAGAATTCTTATGATTTTTAAAAGTTATGTTTTCCATTTGATTTTTTGCGTTGTCATTCTTCAGTGTTTGTCTTGGCTTTCTGTATTCTGAAGGTCTCCTAACACTGAGGATGCCCTCTATGTTAGTATATAGGGCTAACATACAAGGGGCAAGAACTTTTGGAAGTTCAAAAGGAGAGTAAATCATCTGTCCACGATTCATAATACCCACTATACATCTAGATTCACCTACCCCTGGGGAACCTGCTGTTTTGGTATTCATAACACTTAAATGTGTCACAACTAAAACTGTAACTCTCTATAACAAATGCTGGACAGTTGGGTATCATTGAGACATCTCACGCTTATCTATACAACTTGACTCTGCAACCCCTACCATGTTATCCATACCATTCAAAATAAACATCAGTGTTTATTACATGAATAGGGATTTTAAAAATCAAAACAATTCTCAGCAAATCTCTTGTGTAACAAAAACAGCGTAGTTTCCTTGTATTTTAGCTAACAACTTGTTTAGATTTTCATGTTTTTTTTCAAAACAACCTCATTTCTTTTCATATTGGAATTCAGCCCATCACTCTATTCACAACAACTTGAATTCTAGTCCACTTGGCATTGACCCAGCTGATCTTTTGCCAAAATACTTTAAATATTGTTTCCAAATAGATCCTCTAGTTTAGTTGCTATTTTCTTTCCCAGTCTGGAAGCTCAATGCCTTACAGCACATCCTCAGAGCTTCTCTCCCATGCCAGAACTGCAATGCACTGAGTTTGCAGAGCAAGAAAATATACCATTAACCAATAAACAGCTACCAACAGATCATCGTGAGCAAGACAGTGCACTGGGCCCTATTGCGAATACAAATGGATCTCCAACTCAGTGGCTAGTGAAATTTAGTTCTATATATTTAAATTTTTATAATATAATTTCAAGAGCTATGGTTTAAATTCAGGAGTGTAGCTGGATACAATATCAACACTCAAAAATTGATAGCCTTTCTGCACATGAAAAAAGAAAAAGACTCATTGAGAAAGAAATTGGGGAAATAACACCTTTTATGATAGGACACAAAAAATGAAATACCTAAGAATCAATCTAATGAAAGAAGTCAAAGACCTCTGCATTGAAAACTAGAGTGCTCAGAAAAATGAGATTCAAGAAGATATCAGAAACTGACAGCACACCCCTTGCTCTTGGGTAGGAAGAACCAATATAGTGAAAATGGCCACACTTCCAAAACTGTTGTACAGATTTAATGCAATTCTGATCACAATTCCATCAGTGTATTTCACAGAATTAGAGGGAACAATTATTATTATTATTATTATTATTTGTCTTTTTAAGACAGGGTCTTGCTATGCAATTCAGGCTAGCCTCAAGCTCACTTTGTAGCCCAGGCTGTTCTTAAACACATTATGGTCCTCTGGCCTCAGCCTCCAAGCTGCTTGGATTACAGACATGTGCTATACGTCTGAGAGAATGATTCTAAAGTTCATTTGGAACCAGAAGAGAACTAGAATAGCAAAGGCAATATTGGGTAACAAAGGCAAGGCAGGGGCATCATAATTCCTGACTTGAAATTGTACTACAAAGCTACTGTGATAAAAACAGCATGGTACTGGTAAAAAAAAAAAAGACCCAAAGGTCAGTGGAACAGGTTAGAAGGTGCAGAAACAACTTCATACATACTCATCCACCTTATCTTTGACATAAGTGTCAAACACATTCACTGAAAGAAAGATAGCCTCTTAAATAAACAGTGCTGGAAAAACTTGCTTTGCATATGCTAAAGATTAAAATTGAACCCATAACTTTCACCATGCACTAAAGTCAAAATGCATTAAAAATATAAATATTAAAGCAGAAACATTAAACCTGCTGGAAAGTAGACTAAGTAAAACTCTTGAAAACTTTGGTGTAGGCAAAGACTCTATGAATAAAACCCTGATCACAGAGGAAGTATCACAAAGAATCAACAACTGGGAACTCATCTTATTATAAAGCTTTTGCACAGCAAGAAAAACCTCCAACAGAGTGAAGAAACAACCCACAAGGTAGGAAAAATGTTTACCAGCTGTTCTTCTGACAAAAGATTACTATCAAGAACATACAACCACTGTTAATTCCTATCATTTTGTTTTGAAACCCTGTATCATTCTTATTGTTTTTGCTTTGTTTTGTTTTTGTATATGTTGTTATTTTGTTATTTTTTATTCTATTTTTAAAAAGAGCATGTAAAGAACCACAAAATTAGACCTTCTAAACTTAAAAGACTCAATCCAAAAATGGGCATCTGAGATGAATACACACTTCTCAGATGAAGAAATATAAACAGCATATATACACATGAAAAAACGTTCATCATCAGAGAGAATGACTATCTTCAAGAAATCAGTCAATAACAAATGCTGGAGGGAGTGTGGGAAAAAAAGAATCCTCCACTGTTGGTAGGAGTGTACACTAGTACAACCACTGTGGAACTCAGTGTGGAGATTCTTCAGAAAATTAGAATTAGAAGTCTCACTTTACCCAGATAGTCCCTGAATTAAAAACATCATACCACAGCAATATATGTGCACCCATGTTTATAGCAGCGCAATTTGTAATAGCTAGATCTTGGAAACAACCCAAATGTCCAACAACCGAAGAAAGGATGAAAAAGATGCAGTATTTTTACACAATGAAGTACTATTCAGCCATAAAGATGGATAAACTGGAGATTTTTATAGATAAATGGATGTAACTTGAGATCATACTTATAAGTAAATAAATCAGATTCACAAGTATAAACATCTTGTTGTCTCCCTACTGTGAGAAGCTGAAATAGTAAATGAAATCCAAAATGTATAATAGATATTAGGAAATAGGAAGAAACTGGGATAGGGGAAAAGAGAAAAGAAGGAAGGGAAAAGCTTATATATATATAAATATACATATATATATTAGTTAAGATAGTTATACTATTAATTTCTCTTAATTCATTGAAAAGAAAATTTTGTGCTAATGTTGTTTGGAGAATTAAATACCCATATCTTGTACTCTGAGTAACTAATTTAAAGATAACAATATGCAATGTATTAATTATCATTACTATCCTATTATTTTGAAATTTTATGGTTTTTTTCTCTTTAAAATAAATTTTTAAAAAAAGAGCTATGGTCCATTTGAACAGCTTGGGCCTCCCTAGCAGAAGGCCTATGCATTCCTCTCTCCCACAACCCCTCCAGTGCTTCTTACTGTGGTAAAGTGCACATCAGATTTACCATCTTATTAATTCTGAAGCATGTGTTCAGAGATACTACTGGCATTCATAATGCTGTGAGGTCATCACTGGCTGAAAGGTCTGAAGGTCTGCATTTTCCTTTTGCTGTTCATTTTTGTCTAGCAACAGATTTGTCAATTTTGTTGATCTCAAAGAAACTATTTTTGGCTTCATTGATTTTCTTTACTTATTTACTGTTATCTATATTGATTCCTGCCCTTTACATTGTTGTTATATTTTAGATGATTGTGTTCATATTTTGTCTTTATTATTACATTTTCTTATGCTCAATTTGAGTTCCTTGTATTCTTTCTGTTTTAGTTTGTTAAAGCAGAAGCTCTGGCTCTCACTTGATCTTCTCTTCCTTTCTGATGGAAGCACTTACTGCTGTAAATTTTCCTCAAGATTATCTTTCACTGCATTTAATATATTTTGAAGTGTTGCATTCTTAACTTTGTTCTTTTCAAAGTATTTTCTCCATTTTCCTGGGATTTATTCATTGACTTGGGTCTTACTTAAAAGTTTGTTATCTTTTCAGTATTTCAATTTTTTTGTTACATTTTTTCTGGCTTCAAGTTTAATACTATTATGATCTAACAAAATGTAATGTATAAACGCAATTCTTTTAAACATATTAAAGTTTGTTTTCTGATCCAGGGTAGAGCTTATCTTTTTGATCAGATATACTTTATATATACTTAAAAAATGGGAATTCTGCTATGTTGTTTGAAATATTTTAAAAATATCAATTAGATACAGTTGGCATTGCTCAGTTCTTTTCTATCTTTTTTGCTGTTTGCTGATTCTTGATTAAAAATTGAAACTTTCAACTATAATTGCACGTTTCTTCATTTTTCTTTTTATTTCTGTAAGGATTTAGCCTATGCATTTTGAAACTCTGTTGTTAGGGATTAGTAGGTAACATTTAACACCATATGTCTTCTCAATAAATTGACCTTTTTTTATCATATATCCCTCTTTATTCCTGTTAATTCCCTATGGGAATGCATTTTGCATGATATTACTGATAGCCATTCCGGCTCTTCTTTGACATATGTTTGCATGCCCTATCTTTTTCCATCCTTCTCCTTAACCTACCTATATCTTTACACTTGAAGTGAGTTTCTAATAGACAGCAGAGGCAAATACATACCCATTTGTATTTATGGCAGTATCAGTGTATTTGTATTTATATCTACCATTTTGTTACTTAAAAATACTATATATGACAAATGACCTTTATCTATCTACAAAAGTGTCTCAAAACCCAACAAGAAAAACATATGCCTATTTTAACAGTTGACAAAATGCATGAACATATATTTTATAAATGAGGACACTAAAATAGCAAATGAACACGGATATGTATATAGATAGATACATACATACACACATGTTCAGTTTACTAGTCATTAGGAGATACAAATTAATTTGCAATGAACTAGCACTGACGTTCTGCTACAATTATTAAAGTAAGAAATATGAACCATACAAATCTCTGGTGAGCTAATTTTGTAGATGAATGGGCAGAGCATGATTATTCAAGAAATGGTACTGATATTAGTGTCATAGGAGAAAAAAATTGGCCCCCAACAAATATATTCACAAGAATCCAAAATTCTAAGTGCATTACAAATCTAATATAAAAATGTAATAAGTGAAATCTCAAAGAGTGCATGAGATACACGAGACTGTCTTTAGATACAAATAGGTTTTTAAACAAAATAGATGAAACCCAAATTACAACACAAAAGTAAAACCAAAACTCATTAAAATTTAAAATTTATAAAGTGATGATATGAGTAAATAAAAATCTAAACCAGGAAAATATACTTTAAATGTATATATACAACAGAATATTCCTATGCAAAACCATAAAACTCTTAAAAACCAACCAATAAAGAACAAAAAATGTGATGGACAAGTGAACACAAACATGAACAGGTAAAGTGAAAAAACTGAGCAGAAAATTGCTAATTAAACAAATAAGATTCTTGTTAGAAAACTGAATTATGAAATGGGAAGTAAAATAGTGCAGTTGCATATTAATTAATTTGGGGAAATTTCTGATACCTTTTGTTTATGAAATATGTAAAACATTGAAACCATACACTTTTGGTTGAAGTGGGATTTGTTAAAAACCATCTGCAGATATATTTATAAAAGTCTAGTTCAATGAAACATGTGTACTTTAGGACTCAGAAATTGTATGCATACTTATGTCTCCAGAGAAATAATGATGCTATATGTAGAACCATATGCAAAATTTTTCACAATACCAATGTTTATATTAAAAGAAAATGGGAAATACTTTATTGTTGAACAATAGGAAAATGAAAATGATATTGTATACATTTAATAGCCTTCTATTTACAATAATGAATGGTTGAGTGAATGAATAAACTTTACATACATAATTTTGAGTAAAAAAAGCAAGAATGTATACACATATTATACCACTTCTGTAACAAACGCACACTGAAAACAATATCATGGGTTATTTAAGGGGTTGTGTTGTGTGCACATGTGTGTGTGCCCTATAGGTGTATATTCTAATCAGTAAAGGTGTAACACAACAGTTGATAGTAATAAACCTGAAAATGAGGGAGCAATTATGAGAAAGAGAAAGATTTGATCAACTGGAGGTAAATAGGAGCCTTCACTTCTGCATTAGTTAGTTTCCCATCACTGGTATAAAATTCATCAACTCCACAACTTTGGTTCACAGTTTCAGTGGATTTGGTTCATGGTCAGCTGGCTCCAAGGCAGATACTACATGGCAGAATGCCAGGGCACAAGGAAATTGCTCCCCACATACGCCAGGAAGCAGCGAAAGAGAGGAGCTGGGTACAATGGTACACCCTTCTAAGCCATACCCCAGTGACCTGTCCCTTCCAACCAGGCCCCGCCTCTGAACAGGAGACTTTCGGAAGACATTTTAGGTGAAAGCCACAACAACTCCTAATAGTAAGTTTTTATTTCTTAAACTGAGTGGTGGCCAGACATACTTTTATGCCTGAAATATTTTACAATATAGTTCCAGAAAAAAGGAAAAACAATTTATCTCTTAACAAATTAGAAAAGCAAAATCTTATATAATTCACATGTAGAAAATATTCTCGATATCACACAACCTTCATTTGCTGTTAAACCTTTTAGGGAAAAAAAAAGAATGGAACCTGAAAAGAACACGAACAGAACAGAACACGATAAATATTTAAAACTTAGCAAACCTCACATCTTCTGGGAAAACACTTAAATGAAATCAACCCAAAGTTGCCTGTTCTCATTGAATACGAACCGGTGAAGTCAGCTGAAGAAATCTGACAAGGACAGGGCAGAGACGCTGCCAACGGAAGGGGGCTCACTTTGCCCCCTGCTGTTTGTGTTCATGCTGCAGGTTGAAATCTCAGCCTACTCCTGTGTCCTGCTTAGCCGGTCTGGAGGTTCCAGCTGCTGAGTGAGACCGCACCACAGCTCCCCATTTCCTGATAATCTGGCCCAAGTTTTATTGCTATGTTTTTATTAAACTAAACTTCTTACTGCTATTCTGGTATGGGAAAAAAAGAAGTAGTAAAACCAATACACATAACATAAAAAAGACAGAAAACAAAATTTATCATCCACTGGGCTAAAATTCCCTTCTCCCTCTCTGATGCTGAGGATAGGGCCTGGACACCCCACTGTGGCCTCTACTTTGTTGGCATCTTCTAATTTCAGATGTCCTCTGATTACCAGATAATTATAGGAAAATGGCTTTTCCCGTGTGTCTGGGTTCAGGCCGTGTTGCACTGTGCAGTGTGAATGGATGTCTGTGGGCCCGACTTCCTGCAGCTCTTGGTTCTCATGCTATAAGATTTTTTCAAAATCAGTTCTCCTGTAAGTCTGTTTTATATACAATAAACCAGCTGGGTCTTCACATTCCTTTGGGGAAGTCCATCTTTCTTACTCATAGAGAGTAGGAGCAGAGATTTTGTTCAAGTTAAAAACCTTATTAAAGCAATCTTCTTAGTATAAACAAAGAAAAACAAGATGATTCAAGAAAGCATCCATTGCTGTAATAAAGTCTTTTATTTATAAAGCATTTTACAGGTTTCAAAGTACTTTTACATCTATTAGCCTGGCATTTCCAAACTCACTGGACCCTAGGATAATAATAATGTTAAGTAAGGGCATAATATAAATAGGAGATGTACAGTGCCTAAGTTAATGTAAGAAGCAAAAAAATCTTCATAAGTTATTTCCAAAAATAATTAAAATTTAATTTGCAAAACACTGTACAGAATACTTATGAAATATAGTTTGGGAAAAATTATTTTAAAATGTTTTTAAATTGCTTAAAATGTTTTGAGACTTGAGAAGGCTTTGTTCACTAGTTCGAAGCCCTCCAAGTACTTGCATATTTGGGGTCAGTTATGACATTTATGGGACTGTGTGACATAAGCACAACAGATTTTATGGTGCACATTATGAAAAGATGGTAGTTTCTCACTTATTAATGCTTTCAAATTATTAAATGAAATAATGAACATTATAAATAAGTGTAACTCAGCACATAATACACCGAATTTACCCAGTTCATTCTGACGTTCCCTTCTAGGCTTTCTCCACATATATCTTTTTTCATATTCATGGCACATTATCAAATCCTATTTTTTATTTAGCAGATGTATCAGAAACACTTGTTATAATTACTCTATATATAATTCTCATTTTAATGATAATATCATTTTGAAGGGTATTGACAAGCTAAATTTAGTTTTTGCCTTGTCAGCTGCTGGGCATCAAGACCATGATCAGTAACAGAGAACACCCAAGTTATACAGCAGTTTCTATTCCATTTAAAATAATAGTAGACAGTAAGGAACAGGAAGACAGGGTGGTCTGTCTCTTTAGAGCAGGCCTTGTATTCCTAGCTCCTCAATCAATGCTCTGAAGATACTCTGTAGATGTTCTATGTGAATGGAGTCTTGTCTTTTGAACTGCCTTGAAAAAAATAGCTTTTCAAAATGACTTTTCAATATTTACTGCAGCTAGTTTTATCATACTCTCATTAAAGCTCAGTTTTGTGGAATTCAAAATAGTTTCTTATTTTTATGTGTACTGTATGTGATAACGTGCACCTCTTTGGTAATGAAGTTTGCATATAGTTTTATATTTGTTATCTGATATTACTTGTTCTTTTTTAATTGTTCTGATGAAGAAAGTGAGATTGAGGGAATGTGAATGATAAAAATATGCACTTGGATAGAAATTAGGCAAGTATCAAATCTCTAATCTGATAAATTAAAATATGGTCTCTACCACGACACTCTAAATGCGGTTAATTTGTGAAGCCCTAGATTTGCTTAATTTAGCTTATTGATGTTTTATGTTAATAACAGGCTCTCTGGCTATCTTTGTACCTCCTCATCTGTAGAAATTATGAATATACCATTCCAAAATCCAAGGTATTTTTTATATATAATTTAGTTAAATGTCTAGTAATTTGGCAAACAGAAGTAATAATTTGTGGGTCACTGACTATTTGAATCCAGTAAACAGTTTTCTAACATTTTTAAAGCTTTTAAAGTTACTTGAAAAGTTTGGGGGCTTCAGAGATCTTTATTTACAGGGTACAGTCCCTTCAGTGACTTGTATAATTTAAGTCCGTTGTCCTTTACAAGTGATAACATAATTTCTGAAAAGTAGATATAGTTTTGCAGAAAAAAGGAAAATACTGATCTTAGCTTATTTTTTAGAGAAGGTTAAGACCACAGGGCCCATATCATTTTGGACCTATCTTCCTAGTCTCTAGTCAAGAGGCTAAGAATTGAAAAAAAGTAATAGTTTAACACTTACACCAAATTTTATTTTCTTTATCATGGTTGATGTATCAGAAAAATTATACTTTGATTAATAAACATAAGTGTTTGAATTTGGTTATGTTTGACTGTTTAACTTATGTGAAGCCTTTTTAAATTCCATGTGCCAGAGTGCACATGTTGTGGCCCAGTTCTGCCTCAGGAAAACTAAAACTGCCGCGGCAAGGGGTGCTGGCTTAAAGACGCCTTCCCCGCGGTGAAGTATGACCCAGACTCCAGGTGTGACATCAAAGGTCACCAAAGCTGTCACCCCGCTTCTCAGTGAGCAGCTGTAATCAGTAATCAAATAATAAAACACAATAGCTGTAATCTTAACATTTGAGAGAATGATCATAGGTTTTGAAGGCATCATAGTGTATGTATATAGATACACACATTCATATACAATCACACATATTACACACATATTTTTTACACGGCAACTTATGCATTTCCTGCAATCCTTTTCTTGAGAACTATTGTTTTTCCTGGATCTTGGAAACTAAATCACACCTATTAGATTGTTAGTTGCAGAAAAGAAGCTTGTTTCCATCAGGGAAGTGGCTGCAATGCAAATCGAACTGCATTTAACTAAGGCTTTAAAAACTCTTCAGTTTGCTGTTCCTATTTGCCCCCTTGTTTAGACTTGGAATAACTATCAAAATTTATGAAGTTTACATAAATTGTGTGTAAATAAAATATCCGTATTGTAGTCAGATAAACCACACCACAGGTTCTCCACAAAGTTTGCTGTTTCTAAGATTATTTTGTGAAATTGTTCTTGGTCAGTTGATTTTTAGAGGGGTTCGGAACAGTTAAGATGGAACGCCCTCTGGTGTTCTTCTGAAGTATTGCTAAAAACCTGTGAGTACCCGAAGGAAACGAAGTCAAAGGTTTGTGGAGTTTTCTCCTTTAATTGAATAAATTTTGACAGTAATTAGCTTATTTCTATGGAGAAGTGAGTACTCTTGTAAACCCATTTAAGAGGCTTCCTTTGTCTTCTCTCTAGCTTTTCGGATACTCTGTATTACTGCTTTTTTTCCTATCTTTGAGTCAGTTGTTGCTTCACTGCAAGATTTTGGCCTCAAAGTAGTAACTCCTATCAGTTAGTCAGTGAACAAACATTTTGGGGCTTATACTATGTGCTGGGTGCTGTATTATGTGCTAAAAGAAAGAAAAAGAGGGTGCTTAAATTTTTCTCAGTTGCTCTAAAATCTTCTCTGGCAATCTGATTTTTAAGGAACATTTAGTGAATTCTGTTTTTACAGACAGCGACCTGCAGTTAAACAGAATCAACTTTCTTCTCTTCCTGGGGAATGCCAGACACACTGCCACTGTTCCTCCAAACTTCTAAACATTCTCAAAGGTGTCTAAAAGGGGCCTGAGGATTATTCTTAATGCTCTGTATAGTCATTGAAAGCCACTTCAAGTTGGAAAAGTGCCCTTTACCTCCATGTGGACTGTTTGCTGGTTACCACAGGAGCAGTCTCTAGTTCTTCATGGTGGACATTTCAATATCTGGTTTTAATCTTTCTTTTTTTATTTATTCAGGCAGAGCCTTACAAATTAGCTAAACTTTCTCAGCAAAAATTAAATCCATACGGGAGTGACGCATACACTGACATGAGGATCAGAACCTGGACAACAAGGCCAGAAAAGTCTAGAACTTTGTGTACTGTTCAGGAACTCTTGATTGGGTAGATTGACTAAAAGCATAAAGCAGGGAGACAGGAAGTATCATGAGGACACTGGGTACTTGTGATAGGAATGAGAAGTTGAAAATGTAGGGAGAGACGCACTGGAGAAGGTGTCACAACAGCAAAGGTAATCTCTGTGCGCATTGTGGGTCAGCCTGGGGCTGCCCAGAGAGAGATGTGGTGACAGTGACACAAGGCGTATTCCCACAGCCATGCCCCAGGGCGTGAGTGGCCAGTAGCAGCCACTAGTCTGGGTTTGGCCCCGAGCCTAGCTGGGGTGGGTGATCCTAAGAGGTAATTAGCAGAGTCAGTACCCTAAGGAGCTTTTAGCTACCATTAAAGGGAGTTCAGGACTTCATTACTAAATCCAGATAGAGAAATACAAAGGAGGTTCGGGATCCAAAACAGAGTAGATCATAGACTGAAAGGGTAGCTGCCTTAATATCTATAAACCTAGAAGGAATTTGAAGAGCCAGGACTCCACATGCCCCATGTTTTGTGTCCGATAGTTGTTTTGTCCAATTCAGAATGCTCACAGCCATGGTCACCATACAGGAAACTGACAAATCATGTCCCCAAGGCAAACTCGCTCAAAGTCCAAAGATCCCCAGGGATCTGGGCTGAGTGATGCAGTTGTCTTAGGAAGACTAGTTTACTTTGTTCTACTTTCCTATCTTCTCTTTCTTTGCATCTTAGAGGTCAGTGAGCACTAGCTTTCTAATTCCCAAATCCTGAAAGCATTATTTTAATGAATTTTGAGATGAAGTGGGGTCATAAAATATTCCTACCATGTTCCCTGAATTCACTTCTGTTCCCATCTCTCCTGAAGCACTGCAGGGGTTTTTCTGACAGCTTTCACTTCTGCGTTCTCATCTGTAGCAGGCTCCCTTGAAAGCAGAGAGCATGTCATTCATTTCTGTATTCTTAGCACTTAGCGTCAGAATGTACTTTTTTTTTTAAAGGCGATTTATGAAAGTATTGCTGAGGAAATGATGAAGGAAAGAACGACAGAAAAACATTCTAATACATGAATTGTGGAGAAACTGTGACAATATCCCCCCCTCTATGTTGAGCTAACCATGTATGGCGTTTTAAATTTGTTTTTGATTTGGAGTGGGATGAGCTTCACCACAAGAAAAAGGAAACGTAGAAAATTAATAATAATAAATTGCTCTCTATTGTTTAGCTTGATGTACAAAATAGAATTCTATAGAGGATCATCCTTGGAATCTTATGAAATTTGTATCACCCATCTGAACTTCACTTCATCACAAATCTCAAGTGTGATACATTCTGGGAGGAAATCTAGGTTCTGAATTGAGGATGGTCGCTGCTTATGTAGCAAGTAAAGTACAAAATAATAGATTCCACTTTGTGTGCTTTGAGGACATCCATTTTTTCTCATTATTATTTAAAAAATAATCATAAGTGCCCTGAAGTTTGTAGTCTTCAGAACACCTTCCTGATTGAGCACAAGTGATAATGTAATCCAGCAAAACTCAGGTTAGGTAAATTATCTATTGTTTTCTTTTTCTGTCTTTAATTTTCCCCCACAGTACTATTTTTTTAGCTGCTAGTCTAAGCAGTGGCCTTTGATCTTGTAAACTGGTTGTCCCTGGTAATTTGATCAAGATGATTATTTGGAAAGAACTCATTGCCATTTTTTCTGGTACTGGGGATTGAACCCAGAGCCTTTGTACTAAATTATATCCCTAGCTCTTTATTTGTTTGTTTATTATTTATTTCTATTTTAAAATAGGATTTCCCTAAACTGCTTTGTTGCCAGGCTGGATATAACTTGCAATCTTCCTGCCTCGGCCATTCAGAATGCTGGGATTCCTGGCTGCCATGCCCACAAATTCCATTTTTTAAATGGGCAGTGTTTACTTCACAGAATTATAAAGCAATTGCCTACTAATGGTCTATTATAATTCTCAAAAAGGGCTTTGTTTTTGAAAGAAAAATTTGATCCTGTTTCTGAGAACAATATTTTACTTGAGGAATCAAGTAGATTTCCATTCAATTCTTCCATGGTAATGGTTTTATTGTCCTTAATCTTTGGGGAGTGTGTTACAAACCACCAAGATGGCTTTTTATGTTCCTCTTTTGCAGCATTTGCTCTGTGCCTGGAAACTGACTCTAAAAGATAAAGAGCTGCACATGTGTGTTCTTTGTTCTTGTCTATTTGTTTATGTGTCCTGGACCTTGGTAATACGAGGGGAGTCAGCAACAGGTGAAAAAAGCACCCTAGGACTTGAGATAACCCTTTGAGGAATAAAGTAATTTGCATATTATATTATTCAAATTATTATATTATATAAATAAAATCTTAGTATATATTTCTCTGCATCCTTTTTCTTTGAAACTTATTTGCTCTATTTTTAACAGTTATCTAATCCAATAATTAACCAAGGCTTGAATATAACAGGCCACTTAAATTCCTAATGTCAATGAACAATTAACATTTGCAAAGGTAGAGTGAATAATAAAATGTAATCTTCCCAAAGAACTAAGGGCATCACACTACAGTGACACAAGCACACCAATATTTATAGCAGAACAATTCATAATAGCTAACTTCTGGAAGCAGCCTACATATCCATCAACAGACACTTGGATAAAGGAAATGTATATCTATGCACAATGGAATACTACCCAGATATAAAGAAGGACAAATTTGAGACTTTTGTGGGAAAAAGTATGCACCTAGGAAATACAGTGTTGGGTAAAATAAATCAGATACACAAGTTTACATACCATGTAGTGTCTCTTATTTGAGTGAGGCAAAGCACAAAGAGCAGAAGAAAGGATGAATAGGAGACAGGAGAAATCCCTCGCATATGGGAGGGTCCAGGAGAGCCTGGTGAGAGGAGATGGGGAGGAGAATGGGAAATAAATAGGAAAAAGATATGCCCTTAATCAATGTAAACATTGTATGTTGTAAACATGAGATGAGATGAATAATCTCAACAAAAACAAAAGTACAGGGTTGGGGGGTAGGTGGAAGGAAAGGGAGAAAGGACTTCAAAAAAGAATCAAACTCCGATATGTGCATGGACCCGCTCCTCAGATGACTGTGAACTGCATGTACTGCAAACGTACTGATAAAAAATCTGGAAATTATTATTAGTTTTCTGTTTTTGCTTGCTTATTACTTTTTCTTTTCTGATTTCTTTGCTTAAATATTAGAAAGCAAATTGTATATCATGTTATTTCATCTCCACATATGTGTATATCTAGGGAGAAAACCACATAACTCTTTTTTAACATAACCACAAAGCCATTATTGCACCTAACAAAATTAAACATTCTTCTTGGTCTCATATGATAGTCAATTAAGAGTCAATTTTCTAGATAGTATTGAAAAGTATTTTTACTGTTCACTGAGAAGGGATATATTCACTATCTAATGTAATCAAATTCCTACGTGATTCTCACTGACTAGGGACAGTAATAAATCACCTGTTTGAGCTTGGTAACATTTTTAAGTGAATTTGTGTTTTACAATTCTCCGTATCATCTACCTAAATTTTTTTTTTCCCTTGGTACTGGGAACTGAACTCAGGAACTTATGCTTGCCAGGCACTTACACCACTGAGCTATATCCCCAGCCTCTCATCTATGTACATTTAGAAAATAATACTGCAGAAGTGTGAGATACTCTCCACGTTACACACAGGGCTTGATGACCATATGTCTTTGCAGCACTCATGGTAGTGTATAACCCTCTTCAGAGTTTGTTTCTTAGAGATAATTCTAATTGAGACCAAGATTTTTATTTTATGAATATTTATTATGTTTCTATTGCATCTCAGTGATGGCCTAATAACAAAGAATTATAAATTCTCTGTGAAATTTTAATTGGATCTTCAGATTATTATTCTAGTGACTTTCTAAAATTTTACACCAAAGAGTAGTCAATAAATGAGGCAGTTTCAGATCCTTTTGGCATGCTAAAATATGTTTTGGGGGTTTTGTTTCTGTTTTTGTTTTGTGACACTGGAAATGGAACCCAGGCACTCTCTAGCACTGAGCAACTCTGCTCTATCCATTTGTGTAATATTTATTAATTATTTAATGTATTTTGAAACTAATGTTGAATCCAAATGTTAATTTTAAATTAAAACAATATTTTATTAATTAGATTCTAAAAATTATAATCTTAAGGAAATTAAATGTATATTTTGCAGAAAATTTAGAAACTATAGAGAAATGAATTATAGAAAATAATCTCTTATAACCTTATGACCTCAAGAGAACATGTTACTATTCTACAATACAGCCTTGTAGTTTTTTCTGTCTGTTACAGCTTGGCTCATTCTGTGTGCACACTTTAGTATACCTTTCCACTCGACATTGTGTTGAGTATCTTGTTGTTTCATTAACTATGCTTAGAAATATGGTTTTCACAAGCTCCATAATATTTCACCAAATGGATGTACCATAACCCACATGAACATTGTGTCTTTCCTAAGCCTGTATTTATGACTATCACAAATCAGTCCATAATCTTGCCTCTATATAATTCATGTAGTTATTTATTTTTAAAATAATTTAAAATTAGTTATTAGGGCAAGATCTTTAAAACTATATATACGTACATCTTAAAACTATATATATATACATACTATATATATATATATACACACATACATATATATACATACGTAGATCTTAAAACTATATATACATACATATATACAGTTATACATTGGAGACCCTTTGTGTCAATCTCCAAGTGCCTAAGACTGATCCATACTACTCAAAGTCCTAGGCACTGGGCATCTGCTCATTTCTTCTGCTGCCACAGCTTCCATCTTGCTGCATTACCCCTTGCCAAGAAATTCTAAATTCTTTTCATTCACTCGAGGTGCCATGGACATGTTTCCAGCTCTGACCCTCTGACTGGTAAGCAGTTCCTTCACTGCATATCCCAAGCACAACGGAACACTCCGTGGAACAAAATGGGCTTTAAATAAAGAACCTTTCCATAAAAGGCAGTGAGTGACAGTTAGGGAGGAAGTTTGCTTCCACTAAACATCGAATAATTTTCCTTCCACCTTTTACAGGATTAGCTGTGCAGTCGCTAAGGGACAAAGTGATAAAGCCGAGTCGGTGTTTAACAAAAATTAACTGATGATGAGAACGGTGGAGACAGTGACCCTGACAATGATGGTGGCGGACACACGTCCACAAATGCATTGGGTTAACCCTTGAGGAGCTGGTATTCTTGGAAATAAATGCCATATACTCAGTGATATGTTCTAAAATAGGTTTTATACAATTTGAAAATACAAACTAAATTGAAGAAGAAATAAAACTTACTTGAAAAATAGGGCCCACTGAGGAAGCACTGTGGGTTGTAGCAGTCACTCCACTGCCTGGCAGAATGTATTTGTGCAAATTTCCTTTGCCTGCAGAATTTGAGTGCAGTGTAAAATAACTCCTCCAGTTATGGTTTGTGTTTAGTGTCCCCCCAAAGCCTCATATGGTCAGTGGGATTTCTCAGAGATGGCTGAATCTAGAGTGTGTGATGCTGTGATTAAGGGTGGGTGATTAGTAAATCCATCCATTGATTCGTTTGGCACAGTTCTGGCTGGGGTTAAAGGTGTGGGCGCTCCCCTCACCCTAGGGCGGGTAGCCTGCATACAATATAAGGGACAGAAAGAGCCTTGCTGCTTTTGCTGTCCCTCTTGTTGCCTTTGCTGCCTTCCACCGCCATGAACAATTGCCGCTCTGCCATGTACCACCCTGCCTTGGAGCCAGCCATTGTGGACTGAAACTTTTACCAACTATGAGCTAAATAAACCTTTTCTCCTTTAACACTGGGTGTCTCAGCAATGAGAACAGTAATTAAGATAGGTTGCCAAGTAGAAAAGTTGAAAAAAATAGGAACCTGATGATCTGAAATTTTAAATGAAGGAACTAAACAATGAAACAGGGAAAAAAACACTTAGAAAGAAGAAAGAAGATGTGAGGGCAATCTGCCTGTGACATCTGTCACCCCATTGATCGACAGGATTGTTTCAGGTGATCTGGCTGGCTAGGCAGGTGTCCCCTTCCTCCCTCAATGTTCCATGCATGTCCCTCCCAAGCTGCGCACTTGGTTGAAGAGTACAACCACCCCCAGGAGAGGAGGACCATTCCTCGGTCAAGGGTATATGAGTAGCTGGACTCCCCTCCTACAACCTCCAAACAAACTCTCAAGAAAGAAAAAAGAAGAAAGGCTTGACAAAGTAAATCAGATCTCTCTCAGAATGATGATCAGGAGGCTTAGGAAGCAGTAAATAATGGCTTTGGCATAATGCATCTCATGAGCTGTACTAAAACATGACTTGTAGCCTTATTTTACATCACGTGGAAATATTAATGCAAAATTAAGTGGAGGAAAGGGCTAAATGTAAGATCTAAAACTATAAAGCTTCTTGAAAACAGAGGAGAAAACTCTAGGACACTGGATGTGGTGTTTATTTAGGGGCACAAATGACCCCAACAGTATATAAAACAAAAATTAAAAATAGACAAACAAGATTATATCAAATTTAAAACTTCTGCATGTCAAAGGAAACAATCCTCAGTGGGAAAGGCAACATTTACTCCTGGAATAAAAGACATTTGCAAGTCAGAACTCTAATAGATTTTATCCAGAATTTTTGAAGGAACTCTGCAATTTAACAACAATAAAGATAACCCAATACCAAGTGAAATAAGGTCTTGAAAAAACAAGAAGACATACACGTGGCCATAAGTACCTGTGAAAAAACAAGATGCCCTACATCATTAATTGTCAGAGAAATGCAGATCAAAGCCACAATGGAGCACTGCGTCACCCTCATTAGAATCACCACTATCAAAGTAATGGAAAGTAGCAAGTGTTGGCAAGGACATGGAGAAGTTAGGGTGCTGTGAAGCATCATCCTGGAAGGTGCAAATATGCTGTTTCTATGGAAAACAGTGTATGTTCCTCACAAAATTAATAACAGAATTACCATGTGACTCAGCAATTGCACTCCTCTATCCCCATAGCCCTTAACAAACACATACATATGCAATTTATTATTAACAATAGCCCTGACAGCCAAGTGTGGTGGTGCATGCCTGTAATCCCAACAGTTGGGAGCCTGAGGCAGGAGCACTGCTGCAAATTTGAGGCCAGCCTGGGCTGTATAGTGAGTTCAAGGCCAGCCTGAACTACATGAAGAGAAACTGTCTCAAAAAACAAGCAAAAAAAAACCCAAACAAAATCCGTGAGTTCGAAGCAACTCACATGTCCATCAACAGATCAATATATAAAGAAATGGTGGTACATATCCATACTGTGGAATACCATGCAGCCCTATAAAAGCAATCATGTCACATGCTGCAACGTGAATGAACCTCAAGGACACTGTACTGAGACAATCTACTCACAGAAGTATAAATTCTATCTGATTCTACCCATATGAAGTAGCTAATGTGCTAAAATTCATAGAAACGAAAAGTAGCAGGTGATTGCTAAAGGTTAGGGGATAGAGGAGAAAGAATTAGTGCTCAGTGTGTACAGAATTTCATTTTTTAAAGATAAAAACGTTCTATAAATCTGTTGGACAATACCCTGAACATACCTAACAACATTCAGGTATGGATTTGAAATTGCTAATGTTGGAAATTTGACATATCTTGACTTTTACAACATTAAAACATAGTTGAAGCATATCCCTCCTTTTCTTCTCAGTTCCCAAAGTTCAAAAGCATGGTTTTTCTTCTGTGAATTATTTGATCAATGATGACTCTAGTTTCACCTAAAACATTGGTCTTGATGAATATGATAGGACTTAATGCCACCAGAGTCTCACACTTCTAGCCATCTGCTATTCAGAGGAAATGATTCTGGCAGACAAATTTAACATGTAACATATATACAATTATGAAGGCAGGAAAGTTGGGACTCTGCCCAGATCTTCAAAGACCAGCATCAGCCATTCGGCTGAAAAGCAGTTCCTTTATTAATGGGCGGGTCCCTCACATTCCAGGCCAAGCCATTTCTTTCTATAAACAGTCCCCTGTAGTCCAGTTCAGCCCACAATTCTGTTATAATCATTCATCCTGAAGCACAGCAAGCCTCATGCTTGCTTAATCACACCTTTAGGCAGTTGCTGGTGTATTTGGTGTTCATACCCAGCTTGTTCTTTCTCTGTGAGGTGGGTGATAGGTTAGCATAAGGAACAAACTGTCAGTCTTTTTAGAGCCATGCAAGCTGGGTAATGGCCCTAAGAACTCTTTACACAAATAAGGTCATCCTTGGCATTTCTAAATACATCCATGGCTGAATGACCAACAGAGGCACCCTCTGAGAACTTGGTAGAAATGTGACTTCAGGAGCCGCGCCCCAGACCTGCTGCATCAGACACCACGCAGGAGGGGGATGGCAATTTGTTCAGATGCTGGCCAATATTTGGGCGGCACTGCTGTGGATCATTTTCCCTCCATGACCAAGGCCGAACCCCCTTTCTAAGAGCAGATGTGGAAGGGTGACACCAGGTGGCAGTGTCCGACTATTTCTGCCTTTACTACTTGAATTTACCCACCATAAAACAAATCAAATGTATCCCTGTAACTGTGTCACAGTTACTGGTTTACTTAATGAGAAATAAATTGTGTAGCTATTTTCTTTCCAAAAAGGAGGACAAACTTTAGTTAGTTTCATGAAAATGCACAATCAAAATCTAAAAATAAAACATAGGCATTTATTGTTTCATCTCTTGGGAAACTTAACATTGGGAGGTATTATTTTTTAATTGTATGACATTTGTCTTGGTTACTTTTTTCTCGTTGCTGAGACAAAATACCCAACACCCAAAATGAAGGAAGGAAAGGTTTATTTAGCTTACAGTTTGTGGAGGTTTCAGTCCATACTTGGCTGGTTTTCAGGCAGAGTGGCACATGGCATTGGGCAAATGTCCATGGCAGCAAACAACCAGCAAAAGGGAGGAATGGCAGACAAGCATCCTTTTTCTCCCCCTTACCTTGTAAAGTGCTTAACCTCACCCAGGGGGTGTGTAGCACTCACGTAATCTCCATTCCCTCCTCTTCCACAGGCTCAGGATGTGTACAAAGTAAGCGCCCTGGCTTCCTGCTGACTCACTCAGCTAAACCTCTAGACTGCCCAAGTTGACACAATGCATCAACCAAAACAACATTAAGATAGTAAAATACCTGTACAGAGATCTCCTTATTCCCACTGAGGCAGCAGAATTTTCATTCCTCTTCTCTATTCCCTGACACCTAAATTTTGTCTTCTATTCTGTGTACTTGAGCTTAAGGATAGTTTATATTTTGAAAAGTGTTTTGTTTTTTTTTTTTCAGACAGGGTCTTGCTATGTAGTTCAGGTTGATCTTGATCTCAGTATAGAACTTGCCTACAGCTTGCCAAGATCCTCCTGCCTCAGCCTCTCAACTGCTAGGATTACAAGCATGGGACACCATGATTGGCTTTGAAAAAGTTTTTTTCCAGTGCAAGCTGAGTTCTAATCATGACCAAATGGATGAGCTTTAAAAAAAATTCTCATTGTCCTAAGAGATTGCGTGACATGCGCATTATTTCATGAGAAGAAAACCAGGCTTTCCAAGGCACAGGCCTCCCCTCCCCTCAGAAAAAGCCCTCAGGGTACGACACTGGAATAAAATCTCTTTGTATTTAAAGAGTCCAATGAGAAGGAAGATCATGCCGCTGTTGGTCATTCAGCCATGGGTGTATTTAGAAATGCCAAGGATGACCTTATTTGTGTAAAGAGTTCTTCAGGCCATTACCCAGCTTGTGTGGCTCTAAAAAGACTGACAGTTTGTTCCTTATGCTAATCCAGCATCAGCCACTTTCTGATTATCAGTGGCTAGAAGCATTCATCTCTGATCTTCCTGCAGCCTTCTGGGGGTGCCCTTCCTGGACCACAGAGACTGTCCTGTGCTCTGGGCTTGCTCACGGTGACAGCTACAGGACCATGGTGAGCTCCAGCCAGTGCCTCTTCCTTCTCACTGGACTCTTTAAGTACAAAGAGATTTTATTCCAGTGTCATACCCTGAGGGCTTTTTCTGATAAGTGACTGCTGAATGACATGTATGACAGCACCCACCTCCTTCCTAGACAGTGCTTGCTGCCAGTGACAGAGCTACTGCTTTCTGTTCCTGAAACCTGTTTTCTGATGTTCTTTATCTGTAACATCAGGGGCTGGGGATATAGCTCAGTGGAATAAGCGCCTGCCTAGCAAGCACAACGTCCTCAGTTCGATCCCCAGTACCGCAAAATAAAAAAAAAAAATAAAAAGTATCTGTAACATCAGTTTGTTCTTGTTAGCAGTCATAAACCTTCAAGATTGGATCCACAGATAGAAGGCAAAATTGAGTCTGTTTGCCAGCATGCTAAATATGTTTTCCTGATGCCACTTTGCATTTAATATTGCACCCCCGAGGAAGACAAATTCATCAGATTGTTTTCAGCTCATGATTCCATCTTGTCTTAAGGTTACATTTCATTATTCTCTAAACCAAAAATACATGGTTTTTGATCCACAGCCATTTAGCATGATTCTGGCCCACAGACTGGGATAACTGAAGCTCAACTGGCCTGGCCACTGGGCGAACGGTACAACCACGTGTACTCATAAGACCGCCGCTGACGGCTACAGCAGTCCCCCTCCTGCCAAAACCGAACGCTTCTGAGCACATGCCTTCCCTCACCTCCCATGTGAGTCATACATTCGCCTTTACTCCTAAAGCAAATGATAACAGTAAGAGAGACTCAAGGTCGCCTAAGAGCCACAGGCCATCAGTACCTTAGGAGTCAGAGGCTGCCTCCCTGTGGTGCAGCACCCGGGAAGGCCAAGTGGGACCTTCCACCTTCTCACAAGATGCAAGTCGCTTTTCCTGAATGAATCGATGGTTCTACTCTATGCTGTTTTTGCTAATTGTTGCTGCTTACCTCATAAACACACAGGGGTTGCATAGCCTGCACTTTGTTTCACACATCCTCAAGGAGATTTTAGATTATGTCTCCCTCCTTATATAGTCATGACTGAGCTCTGAGCCACAAAGACCAAAGCTTTATCATTGCAAGGGCCATGGAAGTCAAACACAGGGTCAATAATTGATACTTTTCACTGTTCACCACACAAAAAGGCAAGAACAGTCTATGTTCAACTCTTGTTCAGAGAGAGCTGTATCCAATTGGCTCTCCTTAGCTATAGATCCTACCTCTGAAGGTTTAACCAACTGTGATGGAAAATATTCTACTTAAAATATAGTTATATCAAAAAAATAATTGTGCCTGTACTGAATATAGTCATACATTCTTCCTGTTGGTATTCCCTAAACAATTTAGTGTAACGACCACTGGCATGACGTTTACATTGCATTAGGTATTACAAGTAGTATACAGATGATTTATAGCATATGTGAGGAGATGTACACATTATGTGCAAATCGCACACCATTCTATAAAAGGCATTTGAGCATCCTGGGAGGAGGGATCCCAGAGCCCGTCCCCTGTGAGTTAGACAATTGATTATAGGGCCATGAGAAGGAATTCATGAGTATTATAATGACACATTTAAGCACACATGAGTTAAGCCCACTTGGTCCTAACTGAGTGACCAAGGAGGCAGAATGGTTTTACAATTTTATTCTTTCATTTGCAGTCTTTCTTATGTAAAAGGAGAGTCTCTTGGTTTCTTAATGTGTAGGCTACACGCCAGCTGCAACAAAATCATCTGGAGTGCTTCTTAAAGGTCACTTCTAGCCTGTACCACACACCTGTCAAATCAGAATCACTGAGTGAGGAGTCAAGAAATCCACACTTTAACACAGAGAATTTTGTATCTGTAGCTTCTTTACTTCTTTGTTTTTCTTTTTTCAGGCCCCAGGGACTGAACCCAGGGCCTTCACACTGAGCTAATCCCCAGCTCTTTCTTATTTCTTATTTTGAGAAAGGAACTCACAAATTTGCCCAGGCTGGGCTTGAACTAATAATCCTTCTGCCTCAGCCTCCCAGAGTGCTGGGATTACAGGTACCGTATCACCACATCTTTACTCATCACGGTTTCTTAAGAAATTTTTATAACACCCTGGAGAGGTAGCGCATGTCTGTAATCTCAGCACTCAGTAGGCTGAAGCAGGAGGACCATTGTGAGTTTGAGGCCAGCCTGGGCTACAAAGTGATTCTGGCACACAGCCTGAACTGCATAGCAAGATTCTGTCTCAAAAAGACCACAAAAAAAAAAGCAATTAACCTCCATGCAGCATTTCTATATGGAGGTGGTTACTCTCGCTAAGTACATATCGTCCTCCAAGACTCCTACCTCTCAAGGATCACTTTTACTTCCTCTACGTTCTCAACAGTGGCAATGACAATGCTTTTGACAGTAAACGAGACTTAAGGTCTTATAAAACTAGACATAAAACAAGGCGTGCAGTAAGTACAATAAAAATTATTTGAATTTACTGTGTTGCATCTGGAGGACAGGCCACCAATATTCAGGGGAAAGCCAGAATAAGTCTTTCTTGATTTTCTAATTTCACTGATGCTCACAAGGACATGGCAAGGTTGACGAAGAGCTTAATTGGATACCGGTAAAGTTCCTTAAGAGGATCATCCTTGCAATCTGGAAACCTAGAGTGATCCAAAAGAAATGTGAGTACTAGAATACATGTTGATACGCGCAATGTTCAAGGTGTTCAGTCAATGCCTGCTGCATGAAAGTGAGATCTGGAGTTCTGCTGCTCCTCCCTGGATGCTGATTCTCAGCTTTCTGAACTTTATCTGGTTATTTTATTATTACTGCTCTACATGTTTGCCTTGTTACCAGAGTATAGTAAGTGATAATGTTTAACTTGAAAACATCAACTAGTAATGAGAGAGGGCTACAGTGAATTCTAGTAGGCATTACTGAAGTTCCCATAGAAAATCCTAACGTACTACCATTCAGACTACTTTAGCCACTAGATCTAAGCAGATACAGTACTCTAGGTGAGTAAGGTAAGATTAAAGAAAATCAAAATTTCCAAACCTATAAGAAATGGTACTCGTACCAGCTTCTTTTTACACTCAGTCACTGTCTCTGATATTGTGGCCAATCAGTCTGCAATTCTTTTGAATTCAGATGAAAATCATGAGTCAGCAAAATGTAGTTCTGCCAATAGCCCTGATGCCACAGGACTATGCTGGATAATACTGGATGTCAACAGTGGTCACAGCCACTGCCAGCGCTCGCTGGCTGCCTTGCTGGATGCCGTAGTCAGCTCTGCCAGGTGCTGGTCTCTGGATCTCTTCAGAGTTAATAGCCTCTGGCGTTTATTGCTCTTTCTTTTGAAATGGCTGCTCTGTGCACACTACTCAGGATACAAACGCCGAGTAGATTTACCACACCTTCGAAGCCCACACTACTTGAGAAGTAAATAATGAGCACATTTACAGGACCACAAGAGCAAGTCTTTATTTTTAACGGGACCTATATTCCAGCACAGGGTGGTTCACTACTCCACAGAGGGATTCCTCCTAGACCAGGGATGGTGAACTTTTTCCCACTTTCAGTGATAACCAGCAGCCAGCTGCAGCACGCATGCCACAGGTTCACCTTCACTCTCCTAGACTAACCCAAAAAGGGTGAAGGGAGTGCTGCTCACACGGCGCTGCCGGCCTGTGATAGGTCCAACTGTAGGCTTGTGGTGGTCCCCAGTGAGCGCTGGGCTCCAGTGCAGCTGCAGATGTGTTGGCTGTGATTCATGGAGAGGCAACACAGATGTTTGATTGACAGCTGTCACGGCTTCACAAAAAGTGACCAGGTTGAAACCAGGGACTGTTTGGGAGGGCTAGGCTGTTGGGGATTGCCAAGGTTGGGGATGTATGGGCCTGTTCTTAGGCACATTAGGGTGACTTTGTGTCCTCAAAGACGGAAGCAGTGTCCAACCAGGCAGAAGTAGGGTAGGGGCACCATGGCTGAGAGAAGCTGCACATCCAGTCAGAGCAGCCTGGAAATCAGGGGTGAAGCAACCTCAGGTATAGCAGGGGGACACTGAGGCTAGAGGCAAGTTGTGCCAGTGCACTCTTGGGGGGAGGAGTGAAGGAAAAGGAATGGCAGGGGTATGACCCCCCCCCATGCCTTACTGACTTGGGACAAAAGAGAGTCAGGCATTCCTTATCTATATCAGCGTTACTTGAACAGGACTAGTTCATGTGTATTATCGCACTCCTACTGCCTCCCTCTATTGAGAAAGCAAGCTCGGTAAAGACAGGAAGCAAATAAACTGTGGACTTTACACAGCTTCGAGCAGATAATGAATATCTAAACACCAGAATGAATGATAACCAGAACTCTGGCAAAGAAAGTAGCCAGGGGCTTTCAGTTCTGAAGCGCTCTACCGCCTCACAGGGCTGTCTGTCCTCTTTCTGTTCCATCTTTTCCCCAATTAAATTGTCCTCTGTTATACTAAAAAAAAAAAGCCAGGAAAAAGCATTCATGCCGAGAAAGGGGATGGGATGGTACAGAAGGTGCCCCAGGGAGGGACCAAGGCAAAGAGTATTCAGAGCCCAAATGCATACTCCCCAGGACCGGCCTGACCCTAGATGTGCTGTTCTAGGGGGTGGGAATAGTGGAGAAAGAAGAAAAGGAAGGAAGGAAAGAAAGAAAAACAAAGATGAAACTCCAAATGGCAGCAAATAGATCCGAGGCAACGGTATTTATTTGCGCTACTGCATCCAGCTTCTCATCCTCTCCCCTCTGTCTGCTGCCAATGACTGACCCCTTTCTATTGGAATTCCGGTGTCTCCTGCCAGGTAGGACTTAAACACTAACAGGGGTTTCTTGAGAGAATAATAGAAAGTCTAATTGCAAGAAGCAGCTATAGAGTCCTTGGGTATCTCAGGGCATGTTTTATTAATCCCCGTTTTACTGAACATCTGGCACCAAGGTGAGCTCAGCTCCCTTCTCACAGGATTGAAAAGGTAAGACATAAGGCAGCATTCAGTGCCCCGAGCTCAGCAGAAGGGATTAGGGCGCCCTGCAGACAGGAGAGTTGGCCCTATACACATGGAGTGGGCACAAAGTCGCTGTCATCCACTGCTCCTTTGTCGAATCCCACTCCTTCATCTATGCCAAGAACACAGAGATACTTAGAAGCGTGGCTTCAAAATGGTGGCTGCTGTTTGCCTTTATAAACATACTCATACTGCATGAACTCTCATTTGGTTTAAGGAGACCAAAAAAGTATGGTAGTACTGTATACCACAGGCATGGAATGGGGAAGCCAAATGAAGCATTTGCAGGGCCTTTGAAATTTTTTAAACACATGAAATATATTAACTTGAAAGAGTTTCCTAAGATTTCCTAGTAGCAGAGCCTTTATTGATTGCCCAGGACTCTTTTATTAATATATTATATAATAGTGCATTAATACTAGAGGATATAATGAGCCCGAAACAGTCTGGCAAAACTCCCAGGTACTTTTCATAAAATAATTTTCATGATTTGCTTTGCCTGGGAGGAGTGGATACGTTGTCCCACATTCACTTCATGTCAGGGAGGTTAGCGCCGGTCCAAGAACTGGAAGAGGGGTTCTGTTCTTGGCTCTTTACCTCTCCAAAGTCCTTGGCCCCTCCCGCTTAGAGGGTGTATGTCTCAAGAAGGAGCTTTAGAGCCTGATTATGTTGCTCAGAATGAAGTCTCATATCCCTAAGCTCTTTCCAACAACTGAGCTATGAGAGTCCCTCTGACAGCTACAGAAATTTAATTCCTATGAAAAGGAAATGAAATAGGTTTCTGTTTTCCATATGAAAAGTATAAATGAAGACACAGGAGAAAGCACATGAGAACTAGTGGGACATTTCCTGGCTACATTATGCAATGATACACTCCTGAGGCTGACCGGAGACGCAGGGCTGAGCTTCAGAGGACCACATTTACCATGGGATACAGTCAGTACATGGGATAGAAGTCACATAGTTGCAAAAAGGTAACCTAGGGCTTGCTTCTGGCTCTGAATCCTGCATTCTACAAAATAGTGAGATTTGGTATTTTAGATGCAACAGTCAACCTGTCCTCCAAGGAGTCAGAGTATATTTTGTTAAATCTTCAAATATAAACTTTCATGTTAACTAAATGACATAAGGCAGTTCACTGAGGGCATCAAACTGTGACTGGAGATTTTTAGGTACTCTGGTCTGAGTATCAGAGACATGTAACAATTTGCAACACACCCAGGAGGAGGGATCGTGAGGACATTTGTATGAAGTTGCACTGCTTATGTGTGCCAGAAATGCTACTAACAGCCCTCAGCCAGCAAAGAGCAATTGAAGTGAAATGGACCTATTCAGTGAGAAGCTCAAAACTACTTATGTTACATAATTCATTTGTTACATGCATGATAAACTCCATTTGTGAATTTATTTCTACAGATGGGATTTTATTTACACCCACATAGTTCTAAATTATATAGTTACCAACAAAGAAATGATCTAAGGAAGAACAGAGTAAATCTATTAGGAGCCTTACCAATAGCCAGACTAAGGCAGTGCCCTGAAGAAGTGCTGAGCAGAAGCTCAGTACGGCCATAGGGAAAACAGTTGCTGCTGTTTAGGTAAGAAGTGATTCTCGTTAGAGACAGGAAGTGAGGGCAGAGTTTCACTTGCTGGACCGCTACTCACTTTCTGCTGTGCAGGAGGCTTCTAGGAAGGGTTGGTTATGCAACAGAAACACAGACTTGAAGTTCCTAACAATGAAAAGGCCAGGCATACAGCACAGGAAACACAGTTATTGCATCTCCACTAAAATATGTCAGTGTAAGGAAGAGACCTGTACACCGTGAAAAACAACCCACATCTTCTGCTGTCCCGTATGGGAGCCTTGACCTTATAAGGCCTTGCTGGAAGTCAGATGTAATGCATCTCCAAGCAGTTCCAAGGAAGACCTTTTGTACTACCATTCATTTTTATTTTACTCTTACCTGGTAGTTCTATCTGTTACTAGGGATGTAGATTTTTATAGACTTCATGTATTTTCGGGACATTGGCAGGACTGGACATTTTTTTCTCTACATAGCTCTCCAGCAGTTGTTTGTTTGTTCATTTCATTATGTTTTTTTCCCTCAGTGCACTTCCTAGGCAGATTTCCTTTTCTTTGTACAACACAAACCATGCACACAACATTGATCCAATTGCAGCATAGAGCCTTCCTGCAAAACTGAAAACCAATTGCCTCATACTATACTGCACAGTAAATTTTAGGATAACCATAGCAAAAGGAATCAATTGAGTGTTTTACGGAAAAAAGAAAGTATAAAAGAGTGTTCTTTGTATTCTTCTCTTTCTGTAATCCAGTTAGGTCATATTTTATTGGTGTTCTTACCAAGAAAGAAAATGATGATTTTGGAAGTTATGGAAACATACTATGGGCAAATTGATGTTGTTCTGAAACACCCCTGACTCACACTGTGGAGCACCACCCACGCTCTATTGAGATGTGCCTTGGACTTTTGTGAATAAAGACTTTTACATGACATTCTAGACACAGGTTCAACTATAAGATCACTCAACTATAAGCTCACTGAGAGAGCTCAGCAGTTCAAGGCATATGAATCACAAGGTTTTTCCTAGAATTAACAAAATGATATCACAAATTTCACTTCATCCTTGATTAATGGTATTTAAATGAATCCCCTAAGTTATAAAAGCACATTTGAAAGAGGCTTTAGTATTTAAGACACTTACCGAGTGCCCTTGTTCATAGTTTTTCTCTCCCCTCCTCTTTGCTATACATCCTGTCTTCTCCCTTCCTGTCTCTCTCTCTCCTTTAAACCCCATTGTTTGCCTTCAGCTCTTAAATTTTAAAGTAAGAATATATACTGTCAGAGAGAAGTCAATGAAATGGCCAAACACAGATACCTAATGTTTATTCCTGCCACGACAAAGGGGCAAAACAGAGAACAAACAACTGCATTTTGGCCCAAGTGCTTTAACGAGAAAGCCGGAATATAGCAAAGGAACGGAAGAGATCAGGTGGGGCACAGAATCTCAGGACGGCCCCATAGAGAGAGAAGAGAAAGGAACAAAATGCTTTCCACCTGTCTCCTTGACTCCTCAGTCAGCATCGGATCAGCTCTAGGAGGGATTTCTCCGTCCTGGGAAAAGCTAAGCAAGAGGCCCTTGGCAACCCCCACTACCAGTGTGGACACCTGGGGCCTTTGTTCCTAGAGAATCTTGCAGCCCTTACAGGTCCTGAGCTCCCTTTAGGACACTGCCTCGAGTCTGCACAGCTGCACAGCTTCAGAGATGCTGCCCAGGCATACCGTGCCCTAACCCCCTGTGACCCATTGTGAAATGGAAGCCACAGAGTGTGTGTTGCCCCTGAAGCCAGCAGCCACTGCAGCTCTCCATCCCTGAGGCTCTGACATCAGTGCAGCTGGCTCATACCCAGGCTAGTGTACTGTTCTCTAGCTGAGCTGCTACAGCTCTCTACCCCCAGGGAGCAAACTACCCAGAAGGTGCTGTCTCCTTCGTCCTAGATGCTGCTATCTCCCATCCATCCCCAGCTACTTAGAGCTACTGCCCAGAAGGACAACAATGACCCCAGCGCCCAAGCCTACATGGAGCCCTGTCTGGGGGGACTAGGTGCCTGGCACAAAGGAGAAGCTGCTCCCAGCCTGGTGAAGCATCTGTGTGCCTTCAGTGCCTGAAACAATGTGGTGCCATACCCCCAACATTGGAGATTTGGTGTAAGCAAGCAGATCCCAGCACTAGCATTCTGCCCCTTGGGAACCAGGTGCTTCCGTCCCGATGAGATGCCAAATTTGAGCTGGTATAATTGCTGTGCCTCCTCAGTACCTGATCTAATCAAGTACCTCAGCTGAAGGGATTCTGAGCTTTGGCCCAGAGGAACAGCCATGATTCTGGTACTGGAACCAGAGTGCGTGGCTTCCCAGGGAAACTTGACGTTGGCCAGTCTGTAACAGTCCACCCCCTGGGCCAGCTAGTCCATGGGCCTGGACTAGTGCCCCAGAGTATGAGCTGCTGAGACGCCTCGCCACTCTAGGGGGTGAAGATAATGCTGCGCTTGTCCCCCCCGCAAAGCCTGAATCACAGCCGCACCGCACCATTATTGGGTCCTTGATGCCGCTGCACACAGAACCTGGACCATGTGTACATCCTGCCACTCCATGGCCCGGATTCACCACTGTGTAGGAAACACTGAAGGCTCCACAAAATAACTGTGAGAGCCAATGAATAAGTTTAGTAAAGTTACAGGATATAAGGGATACAGGAATACGTAGCATTTCTATACACACACAGCGATCTAGCTGAAAGGGAAATAAAGAAAATATCTCACCTAAACATTTCTTCCTCCATAAGCCACACAGGGATAGCAACTGACTCCTGCAATTGGATTCACAGTGATAGCCCTGCTCCCTGAGCCCGCGATAAAACAAGACACTGAATGGAGGACCCGAGTTCCACTTTCACTCTGTTTACCTGTGGTCTAAAACATGACACCACTGTGGTTGCCTTGGTCCATGTCAGACCCAAGTGGAATCCCTCAATAATGTCTTTTGAAGACTGGATTTAAAAATTGTGGCATTTTTATATAATGGAATATTATTCAGCTATAAAGAAAGACAGTTTTGGGGACTTTGTAGGCAAGTGGACAAAACTGGAGTCCATACTCATAAGTGAAATAAATCAGCGATACATGTGCAGGCAACGTATTGTATCACTGGTGTAAGAACCCGAGGGTGGGAATATAAACTAAG
>PVLD010007389.1:0-92041 GCA_004027595.1 Dinomys branickii | reverse complement strand
ATTATTCAGCTATAAAGAAAGACAGTTTTGGGAACTTTGTAGGCAAGTGGACAAAACTGGAGTCCATACTCATAAGTGAAATAAATCAGCGATACATGTGCAGGCAACATATTGTATCACTGGTGTAAGAACCCGAGGGTGGGAATATAAACTAAGAGTCATGAAGGAAATCTGTTCAAAAACAAAGAACAGATGGGACAAAGGAAAGGAGAAAAGAAAAAGACAAAAATGTATGTATATATATATGAATATATATGAATATACATATATGCAGGAGGGCTAACATGGTTCTACTATTGTATTATATCACTTAATGCTAAGCAATAATCGATGACAGGATATTAGATTAATCTTGTATGTCTGCATGTGTTATCCTGAACACACACTTCGAGGATATCAATATGTAAAGTAGCAACAAGTGGTGTTTTTTGTTGTTGTTGATGTTGTTGCTGTTGTTGTTTGCCTGTTTTGTTTTTTGTCTTTGGATTTTTGGTTTTTGTGTTTTTTCTGTTGTTGAGAGGGTTAACTGTCTGACTAAATTTGCATGTCTGTATATGGGTTCATACATTTACAATTCGAAGATATCAATGGATAAAGCAATAACCACTGTTGAGACCATATCACCTTTTCTATAGATTAGTTGTGATTGTACTATTTTTTATGATAATTGGTGTCTGTTTGTCAATATGTTTTTGTACTTTTATGTTTCTAAAATTAAAAAAAAAAATAATTAGTGAGACATTTCCAAATTTGATGAGTTGAATAAAATTGCATATTAATCAAATGAAATGTATAAATTTCGAGAAAACCACACCTGCCCCATCAGAGTCATGCAGGGAAACCCCTCAGATAGAAAAGTCTCAAAGCAATCAGAAAAAATGACAAATTAAATCTAAAAATATTTGGACTACATTTAACAAAACTTGGTATTTATACTAAAAAAACTGCTGAAAATTTTAAAAGAAAATGTATACATATCGAGAAATGTCATGATTATGGATTGAAAGACAATGTTCAAATGTAAATAATCTTTATATAGATCAATTATAATCCTTGTACACTTTTTAAAGAAAAAATCAAGCTGATTCAAAAGTTTTATGGACATGTAAATAAGTATCTACCACAATGTTAAATAATATATTTTTTAAAAATTAAAGAACTTTAAAAATTACCATAATGCTACAATAATCAGACAGAATAGTCCTCGCATGAAGATAGAAAAAATGTTAGTAGAACAGAAGAGAGAATGAGAAATAATTCTTCACTGATGAATTCAACTAATTATCATTAATTTGCCAAAACAACCCCATGGAGGAAGGGAAGTCTACTAACAAGTCATACTGAAACACTTAGAGCTTTTAATAAAAATGAATTAACAGCAATACTACCATAGATGAAAATTAGTTTTGGATAGGGCATAGAAGTATAAATAAAAACTAAACTTTTAGGCTGATAAAATAGTATGGGTAGTATACACAGGATTTGTTAGACAGACTACAGAAATTACAATTAGGTATCAACTGTTTTGAAGCTTTGATTATCAAAAGGTACTACTTATAACAAGAAAAATCACCTATGGAAAAGAGAAAATGTTTGCAAAACATACATAGGCAATAGGATTAGAATAGAGAAGGTATACAGAAGGAAAACAACAATTCAGCAATAAAAAAGCCTGAATACATTTGAACAATGAGTCCATAATAGCAGATATTCAAATAGTTTGCAAGGTCATGAAATTGAGTCAGTATCTGTAGTCACTACAGAAATTAGTGTAGAAGTTCAAGAACAATCTGTATTGTACATTTGTGATCTATAGCAGTGACATTTACCTTGGGTATTGGTATGTATGTCACATCTTGCTCATGTTTGACCCTTTTCCTCCCTACATTCCATTCTCCTTATTTTTTTTTTTTTTGGCGGTACTGGGGGTCGAACTCAGGACCCTGCGCTTGCTACGCAGGCGCTTATTCCACTGAGCTATATCCCCAGCCCTCCATTCTCCTTCTGTAAGTCCCTTGTCCATCTCCAAAGAGTCCACCTCATTCTTTCCTCTAATTTCTCCTTTATTTTTCCCTTTATGTATATTTTGGGTTTCTCATATGAATGACTCTGTGTAATATTTGTGCTTGTATGTCAGATCTATTTCATTTCACATTCTTGTCTCAAGATCTATGCATTATCCTACAAATGGCTCAATTTACCCCTGCTTATGAATAATGCTCCATTATGTATATATACTGTGAATTTTTATCCATTCATCTTTGATAGGCATCTCTGCCACTTTCATAATTTAGATATGGTGAATTGTGCTTCTATGAACATCACATGCATGTATCACTAAAGGACACTCTTTGGGAATGTAACTCAGAAGAGGTGTAGCTGGACCTAATAGAACTCACATTTTAGTTTTTTGACTGATTTACATAGTGGCTTTACCAGTTTACATTTCCATCTATGCTGTAGAAGGTTCCTTTTACCCCCATGTTGGTCAGTATTTGTGTTTTGAGTCCTTGATGATAGGCATTCTGATTGGAATAAATAAAATTTGAGTGTAGAGTAAAATCTTAACAACATTGACTGCTGACAAAAATGCAGAATAACAACTCTCCTTCATTGTGTAGAGGAATACAAAATGCTCTCAAATTTCTGGCAATTATTTATAAACTATATATACTTTTTTCAGAAGTCCTTTCTTTTATAGGTCTTTGTAATGGAAACAAGGAAGTTTCACTTAGAAGACTTTTTCAGAAATGATCATGGTAGCTTTATATCAGAGTAGCTGAAAACTGGCCAAGCATATATGCATGAAAAAAGCATAGAAAAGTAGCTTTTATATACTGATACAAATTAATACTTAGTAGCAGCATAGTGAACAAAGCACAGGTGCATATACTGAAAAAAATCTCAAACACATAATCCTAATGAAAGGGCTTGTATCTGACTGAGTTACAGTGTAGGTTCCCTTGATAAGAAATTGGAGAATCAACAAACTCCCTCCTTCAGTCTCTCTCTATAAATTTATATGTAACATTACCTAATGCTTAAATTTAATTACAATTAATGATTTAATCATGTAATATTTAGTGCTTAGTAATGAAGTTTACGGATATAAATAGAATTTGTAGATAACTATGAAGAAAAATATGATGTGACAAATATTACAACAGAATGTCAATAACAAAATGCTAATTGTGGAGTCTAAGAAGTCGATATATGTTTAATGAATTTTTAAATTTTTCAATATGTTTGAGAATTTTCGTAATGAGATAACAAGAAAAAATCATAGGATACCAAAAAATAAATTAATGCAAACATGAATGCTTTATAAATAACATTGCTTACATTGAAGAGAAGTATCTTATCAATAAATGATCATGAGACAGTTGATCTCATAAATGAAGCAACCCACAATTCATCTTGTACATAGAAAATCAATTCTGTGAGTATTGCCAATCAAATTATGAAATTCAGAATGATAATACCTCTACAAAATGATATAAGAAAACATCTCCTTGATCTCAGAGTAGGTAAAGATAAATACCTCAAGATAAGTAACTTCATTAACCAAGTCCCAAACAATTAACAGTCAAGAAAAAACTTGTATTTGGGAACATATTAAAGTAAACCAGAAGACATTCACATATCACACAATAAGTTATTTGCCACAAATAGAACTACTCTACATATCTAAACTATAGATACATAAGATGAGTAGGAAAAAGACACAACTCAATAGAAAAATGGGCAAGGAGCTTGAACAGGCATTTTACTAAATAAGATTCAAAATAGTCAACTAACAAGTAAAACTTTGCTGATCCTCCCAGTAATATAGGAAATCCAACCTGGGACTATACTTGTACTATATTCCTACCCAATTAAGCAAAATTAGAAAATCTCACCTAGAACAAATATTGATAAGGAGATGAAATTAAAATGTAGTTCCATTTGTGACTGTAAGTGGCAAAAATAGGGAAGCCCCAAGAAAGTTACAATAGGCCATAGTCTAGATGTAATCAGAGTGTTGTTTTGTTATCGCTATATGACCTATACAGATTTCCTTACTTTTCTGTCTATACATAATAGTTCAACAAAAAGCCACGAAGTTGATAGAAAACATGGCTTATTTAGTTAGCTTGTCATCTATTTATTTAATCAGTTGAAAAACTAACAAAACAACAATGAAGACAAAATCAAAACAAGACAAAACAACAAGAAAAGATACATGACCTCAAAACAAAATGATAGGAATTAACAATGGTTGCTACATTACAGTGTTATCTTCAGTGAAGTTGCTCAGTCCACCAGGCATAAGAATGTAAGATTAATCAAATAAACATAAAGCACCAAAAGTACTGTTCACAAACACAATTGATAAGAGACTCTCTGGATTCAAATCCTAGCTCCTCCATGTCCTAGCTGTATGGTATGAAGGAAGTTTAATTGCTTTTGGCTCTAATTTTCTATTTTTATAAATGGTTATATAATCATTGCTCCATCATACTTCAAGGTTCAAATGAGTTCATCCATATAATAATGATTAAACTATTCCTGGCACATAATAAACTTCAATAAATGCTATGTCTGAATATTATAGTAGTGGAAGTGAAAATGAAGGAGAAATAGTAGGAAAATAAATTTGACAATATAGATAGCAATTTAGGGGCTAGTAGAGGATTTGCAATGTGGGAGAGATTGGGCTCACCCAAGGGTAAGTGGAAATATGTAACCAAGTGGCAGGATGGAAAATTAGTAAGACAAAACATCAGGGTCAAGGAACATTCCACCTGAAACAATGAAATAGGGCTGATTGTTGCTGAAGACATCCAGAGTGATGGGACATGACCTGGGATTTGTAGAGGATGAAACCATGATCTGACATAGAGGGTAGTTAGGTACCAAAGTAGAAGTGGTCTTGTTTAGGCTGGATTTTTTGAAGAAAGTTAAGGAGTTTGATTAAAGTCTGTGTAAGCAAAGAATATGTGTCATATTGTGATGGTAACAGTAATACTGTTTTGATTTTATAAATCAAAACTTAAAACCTAAGGTATTAGCTACTTGTCCTGGAATCACACAGAATATCAGTGAAGAACAGAAATGAAAAGCCTTCTGCAATGTGAAGCTGACAGCCATGTGTGAAAAAACAGATTCAAAGAAGAAAATTCTCAAAACAGAAGATTCTTCCAGCAACCCATTTAAACAAATTGGTTAATGTGAGTAGGAACAGAAAAAGGAGGAAAGATGAAAATCAATTGGATTTGAAAGGAGGTTCAATGTGACAGCAAAGCCGGTATCAAAGAGGGATTTATGTTGTTTAGAGCTGAGAGCCTGGAACAAAACTAGGAACTGCAGGAGGAGAAGCAGGATTGTCCTGGTGTGATGAAAAATTTTATTTAGACAAAGCATAATCTTGGGGTGTGCACAAGTGTCATCATAATGTACAGCGTCGTTAAATACTGCATGATGACATAAAGCCTGGGCTCAACAAAGCAAGCTGAGTGGATCTGGCCACCAAGCTTTCCCAGGAGGAAGACGGGAAGGTAAATGCTGCAGGTTGAAGCACAGCGGAGAGAGTGACCAAGCAACAGGAAGCCAGAAAGGCTGGACTGGAGCTTTTGATCAAGTTAATCAGAGAGAAGTCCTGGGCAGTTTAGGGATATTGAAATCAATGAGGGGGGTTGAGAATAGGGGGAGGACAGAGGAAGCTCCCAGCGGGACGGATACAAACTCATAACGGATTTTACCTGTCATGTATCCTGCCTGAGCCTCGGCCAAGTTTTAAAAAGGCTGAGCTTGATACAGGGTGGCATGGACCTGGCAGCCGAGCTCCAAGAAGAGAGCTCAAAGATTTGTCCAGAAACAAAGCTGGAATCAAGCTAAGCTGCAAGGCAGAGACCAGGTGCAAAGCACCGAGAAAGCTAAATCACTTCGGCAAGAATAGGCAGATTGGAAACAGAGTAAGGGGGGGCAGGAGCATGTGGAGACGTTCATTCCGCGAGGGGCTGGAGCTTCAGATGTGTCTTTTTATAGGAAGCCTCAGGACTTGGCTAGAGCTGATGAGGGAGTTTGTTACAGGAATTGAGCCTGTTCAGACACAACAAAAATAGACAGATAATTCCAGCGCAGCAAGGAGACACACAGATGACGGAGAAGAGCAAAATGCAAAGAAGAGATGAGCTCACATCGCTCTCGAGCTAAACAGGACCCAGAAGGCAACTCTGTGAATCTCTTTCCCAACTTATTCTTTTCCTTTTGACTACTTTGTAAATCTCTACGTTTTTTTTTTTAAAGGAATTCTAGGGGCTGGAGATATAGCTCAGTGGAATAAGCGCCGGCCTAGCAAGCGCAGGGTCCTGAGTTCGATTCCCAGTACCGCAAAAAAAAAAAAAAAAAGCATAAAGGAATTCTATCTTGACATTCTAGCTTCTAAAAATAACACTCTCCCACAGAGCAGTTTCCCAGATTTGAAAGCCGACATCAGGCTGTGGTGAAGCGGGAGGTTGAGGTTGCTTATGCTCGCATCATAAGCAACTCATAGATAACAGACGATCTTTGACTGCCTGACCCCCAGCAACCCATCTTTCCTCTGTATCAAATGCACAATGATGAAGAAGAAAGGAAAAGAATTTAATACTCAGTGGGACTTCCGGCGCTGCTGTAAACATGATTTCTGGCTTATAACAAGTAAGAAGTAACGTCATAGGAAGAAAATTGAATGGTGATAATGGTGAAGGGCAGGTTTTGCAGAATAAATCTGGGTAATAAGGAAAATACACATATATTGTGTATATACGTGCTACAGTGGGTTTTCATCATGGAGTCCAAATATACTTACTTAGCCTCTTCAAAGAGCTTGTTACAGCTCATTTTCTATCTGTGCATGTAACTCCCTCCCAAGATGAGCACCTGTCAAGCTTAGAAAGCGCAGCATTTACATTATTTTCATTCTTTACAGAACATATAAAGAGCACAAAACCTAGCTGGAAGAGTGGCACGTGTGTGGGGAGGGTCTCTCAAAGCCTTAGCCACAATCTCCCACTTACACTCTTTTATCATTCACAGGCTCTTGGTAAGTTTTGCAGTTAGGGTTGTAAGTGAGATAAAATGAACTGTTAGAATGTCTCTGCAGGCGAATCCAAGAAAAGCATGAGAATGAAAGGAATGAACTTCTTCTATGTAATTTTCTCATGGCTATGCTCAAGTATCTCATGAACATCATGTCAGGAAAAGCACTTTCAGTTTTCTCAGTTTAGGGAGCAGAATCCCAAAGCCTGACTTGGTAAATTCCCCAGCATCCCAGGTACTGCTCCCCCGGGGTGGCTTAGGTCCCAACTGGCAGAGGGGCTGCCAGGGATGCTGTTTACCGTTTTTGGTTCTAGTTGTGAACTTTAACTCCATTACCCAGATCTACTTCTTAAACCTTCTCTATAACTCACGTTTATTGTGAGCTCTGAAAAAACATATACGTAAAATCTGGTTATTGATTTTTATCCTATAATTCTGAAGAAGGAAATGACCTCAAACAATGTGATGACTTCTTTATAGGGAAACAGGAAGAGGAGAGTGAAGATACCAATTATCATTCAGGGACATTTAGTATCCTGCAATGTTAATTTATAGCCTTTATTTGCTTATACTTGTTTCTATTTTAGTGTTTTCCTCACCTCACATTCGCGGGGCTTATCCAGCAATGCTGAGGAACACCAGCATGAAAGGGCACATGCTTGTAGTTCACAGGACTTGAATTTGGACACTCGCTCCTTCACAGTGTGACCATAAGCAAATTCTCTAATTTTTATCAGCTTACTTGCTCGTCTGAAAAATGGAAATGAAAATATCAGCTTGGAAGAATTCTTTGGAAATAAATATGCTAGTGTATATGAATAAAATAGTCAGCCTTCAATACATTAGAGTTATTTTATTGTAGTAGTTGTTTAATAATACTTTTGTATGAAATTATTGCCTGAGATAAAAAATATTGAAAATATAGCAAGACGCAGGAGCAGGAATGATACCGCTGCTCTTACCTTCTCAGCGTGCTCTTACGGCGTGTGGCATTTTTCTCATACAGATTTCCTCCAGGGCTCCTCGAGGGCTCCATTTGATTTCCCTCTGCCATAACTCAGGGCCTTGAGGAAAGGGTAACGGGAGCAAAACGCATTTCTTTCCTGAAGAGAAGCAGTTCGGGATCTCTCTCATCCTATTAGGACCCGTAAACCTGTTTGCTGATAGCGATGCTCAGACTCTTTCCCATCATACACCCCACACATTCTATGTGCCATTCCGATTTTATGGAGGTGATCTGAAAAGAGTTGAATGTAATTCTCAAAGCACTTCTCAGAGCAATGCTTTGTGTAAACCATCAGTTAAATTATCGCATTTCTTACTATGCCACTTTGACACTTTTCCTAGAACAGTTTGTAAGAAGTGGATTCACTGTAAAATCACTGGGGATTTTTCAAATGTTGTGACCTAGATGTAGCCATTTCCTCTCCACCTCTCATATAACCTCTGAGTATGGCACAGTCACCAGCAAGCACTGGGATGCTGTAACATCTCCCCCGGGAGGCTCTAATAAGGGAAGAGGGCAGAGTTCCCCATTGGGAACTGACCTGTCTCTTTCTGGGCAAATAGCTAGCCCAGCTGTCCAGATCAACTTCATTAGTTTGATGAGAAACATACAGCTTATCATTGATATTAGATCATTAGGAATATGTAATAGTAGAAATCAAATTTTGGAAGACCCATATACTTCTACGAATTTATCATTCTAATCACCCAGATCTCTCAATACTGATTTTTTACCAATTAACCCCACCTTGTAAGAATTGAAGATTTGTTGCATCCTAATAATTTGCTTAACTAATACATGCTGAAAGAAAAGAGAAACATATAAAGATTACAATTAATATTGTCAGATGATTACACAACTTTCTGCCAATATAGAGCTTTATGGTGAGATTGTCATAGAAGTGGCATGTAAAAATAGCCAAAGTACCAGGCTCGGGGCACACACCTGCAAATCCAGCATGTGTGAGTCTGGGGAAAGAGGGGCATGAGTTTGAGTGTAGCTTAGGCTACACAGAGAGTTCAAGGCCAGCCTACACTACAAAGCCAAACTCTGTCTCAGCCATTCTTTACCCAAATAGCAGAAGTAAAGATTATAAGATACCAGAAATGATTTAGGTGAATTGCTTCCTTTTTGATTTCATTGAGGGGTTTCAGGAGGATTGGTATTAAATCTTTTCTGAGTTCTTTGTAAAATTCTCCAGTGAATCCATCAGGGACTGGGCTTTTCTTTGTTGGTAAGATTTAATCACATTTTCAATGTCAGTAATTGATATTGGGTTGATCAGGATTTTTATATCTTTTTGACTCAACCTTAGTATTACATACATATCTAGGCATCTGCCCGTTTCTTCTGAAGTGAGAATTATAGGAGATTATAGGAGTAAGATTTTCAAATAGGCATTAATGATCTTCTGAATTTCTGTAGAATTGTACCAATTTCATCCTTTTCATTATTATACTAATACCAAAACCAGAGAGAGACCCAACTAAGAAAGAGAACTACAGACCAATCATCCTAATGAATATAGATACAAAGATACTCAATAAAATACTAGCAAATAGAATGCAGCAAATCATCAAGAAAATCATACACCACAACCAAGTTAGATTCATTCCAGGAATGCAGGGATATTCGCAAATCAATTAATGTAATACACCATATCAATAGAGCCAAAGACAAAAACCACATGATCATTTCAATAGATGCATAAAAAGCTTTTGACAAAGTCCAACATGCATTAATGATGAAAATCCTACAGAAAATAGGAACAGATGGTCTTTACCTCAACTTGATCAAAGCCATCTATGACAAACCAACAGCCAACATCATACTAAATGGACAAAAACTGAAAGCTTTTACTTTAAAATCAGGAACAAGACAAGGATGTCCACTGTCACCACTCCTGTTCAATATAGTTCTCAAAGCATTAGCCAGAACAATTAGACAAGAGAGAGAAATAAAATGAATAAAGATAGGAAAGGAAGAAGTAAAACTATCACTATTTGCAGATGACATGATATTTTACATGGAAGACCCCAAATACTACACTAGAAGACTACTTGAATTAATCAAAAAATTCAGCACTGTAGCTGGATACAAAGTCAACACCCAGAAATCAATAGCAACCCTGTACACAAACAACAAACAGACTGACAGAGAAATTAAGGAAACCATACCTTTCACAATAGCATCTAAGAAACTGAAATATTTAGGAATCAATCTAAAAATAGAGATAAAAGATCTATTCACTGAAAACTACAGTACTCTGAAAAAAGACATTGAAGAGGATTTTAATAAATGGAAAAGTATTCCCTGATCATGGATAGGAAGAAACAAAATAGGGAAAATGGCCATACTACCAAAATAATTGTACAGATTCAATGCAATTTCCATTAAATTACCATTAGCATTCCTCACAGATCTAGAGAAAACATTCCTTAAATTCATCTGGAACCAGAAGAGACTCAGAATAGCAAAAGCAATCCTGGGCAACAAGGACAAATCAGGTGGAATCACAATCCTTGATCTGAAATTATAATACAAAGCTACTGTAATAAAATCAACATGGTACTGGCTAAAATACAGATCAAAAGATCAATGGAACAGACTGGAAGACAGACACAATCAGAAATACACTCAGCCACCTAATCTTTGACAAAGGGGCCAAACAAGCTCACTGGAAGAAAGACAGCCTCTTTAATAAATGGTGCTGGGAAAATTGGCTTGCACCTGCCAAAGACTGAAAATAGATCCAAGTCTATCACAGTGCCCCAAACTCAAGTAAAAATGGAGCACAGATCTCAATATTAAAACAGAAGCACTAAATCTATTGGAAGAGAAAGTAGGTAGAAACCTTGAAAACACAGGGGTAGGCAGAGAGTTCATGAGCAAAACCCAAATTGGCCATGAAATACTTCAAAGAGTCAACAACGGAGATGTCATCCTACTGAAAAGTTTCTGCACATCTAAAGAAATCACCAGAAGAGTAAAAGGAAAACCCACAAATTGGGGAAAAGTTCTTCTATCTAGAACATATAAAGAATGAAAAAACTTAAACCCCTCCAAATTAAAATACTCAATCCAAAAATGTGCAGCTGAGAGGAATACACACTTTTCAGATAAAGAAATACAAATGGCAACTAAGTACATGAAAAAATGTTCAATATCATTGGTCATTCGAGAAATGCAAATCAAAACAACAATGAGATTTCACCTCACCCCAGTAAGGACGGGTATCATTAAGAAATCAACCAATAACAAATGCTGGCAAGGCTGTGGAGTAATAACTACTCCACTGCTAATGGGAATGCAGACTGGTGAAACCACTGTGGAAATCAGTTTGGAGATTCCTCAGCAAACTAGGTCTAGAGGTCCCTTTCAACCCATCTATTCTCCTTCTCGGTATTTTCCCAGAAGAATTAAAAACATCATATCACAGCGATATATGTCCACCCATGTTTACAGCGGCACAATTTGTAAGTGCTAAATTGTTGAAGCAACCCAAATGGTTAAAAAAATTTTGATACTTTATATAATGGAGTATTATTCAGCTATAAAGAAAGATAAACTCAAGGCTTTTATAGGTAAATAGTCACAACTAGAGACCATACTCATAAGTGAAATAAATCAGACCTGCATGTGTAAGCACATAATTGTCTCAGTAGTGTAAGAACCTGAAACAGAGAATAAAAACTAGGAGGTGTGACAGACGTTGTGAAATGAAAGAAAAATGTTCAAAAGTAAAGGGCAACTGGGGTGTAGAAAAAGAGAAGGAGAATAAGGGGAAATTATATATGTATGTATACACAGGATAGCAAACAGTTGTGCTACTGTCTTCTATTGCTTTCCTGAAAGGAACAGTTAATGATTACTTGTTGGATCAATATTGCATGTCTCTATTTGTTTTCCTGAGAAACCACTTCGAAGATACAACAACCATTATTAATTTTCTACCACTTTGTCTGCAACTTTGTACTGTTTGCATTGTTCTTATGCTATTTTGTAAACGCATGTCTGTTTGTGAACATGTTTTTCTTCTTTAAAAAAAATAAATTAAAAATGCAAAATAACAAAAAGGTTATAGGATACAGAAAATGGAAAGTGTATATTTGTAACTATGGTAGTACAGCAGAAAAATCATGGTGGCTAAAGATCAGGATTCAAGTTCAGCATTTCAATGAAATTTATATATATATTCACGTAAATTTGCAGTGATTATATATACATATAAAATTTATATCTTAGTCTCTGCTCTGTACACAACAGTAAATAAGACTCTCAAAGTTACTGATGTCAAGAAAGCTGTTAGGCACAAAAGTGAATGATGATCTTTGCATGAAAGCAAAACATCGTATGTAGCAATAAAGGAAGCAACAGAGTCCCTAATGAGATGCTGCTGGGGGAACTAGATAGTGAAAAGGGTGGTGTCTTAGAGAGACGGGTGCACAGCAAAGGGCTAGCTAAGGAAGTGATATGTGGTTGAAATCCAAATTATAATGTGAAGCCAAATATGCAATTACCTTTGGTGGAGATTTCCAAGCAAAGAAAGACTGATGTAATCTTAGCACTTGGGAGGCCAAGGCAGGAGGATCACAGCAAGTTCAAGGCCAACTTGGAGCTACATACTGAGTCCAAGGCCTGTGTGACCTACATAGTGAAAGGCTATCTCAAAAAGCCAACCAAAACAAAGAACTGCAAGGGCATCAAAATAGAGAAAATCCTCAGGTGTTAAAGTATAGCAAAAGGTTATCACACCCAAAGGATTGGCATGATGCAGGATTGCAAAATGATTGCCACACTATCTTTTCTAGAAAGACACTAGCTCCCCCTACCCAGCCTATTTAAATATCTGGTCAATATTGCACTATGAGAGACAGAGACAAAGTGATTATGTCTGACTGTCACATCTTAAAGAAAAGTTAAACTGTGTGTGTGTGTATATATATATATATATATATATATATATATATTCTTTCTTTCTTTTTAGTTCTTTCTTCCAATACATCAGTTCCACATGAACAGATATGAATGCTGGAGGATAGGTGGACAATACATTTTTTTTAGTTAATAAATGAATAAAAGTGATAGGAAGAAATTAAATTTTATATCAATTTTAGCTCATAGCAAGGACACTGGAACTCATTAGATTCTATTAAGCAAAGGGATGCTGCGGTCTGAAACATAATATTAGAATATCACTCTACTTCTTGTACTGGAAAATACTCTACAGAACAGGAGAAAAAGGTACAGTTCTGTGATTCAGACAAAACTAACCATGATCTGGGTAGCAGCAACACACTATCTGGACACTGATGATGGTCCAAATGTCTACAGGTTTTGCAAGAAGAAAAGTTGTACAAGCAGATGAAGATCAGTGGAGTTAGTGCCTAAAATGCAAATTTGGACAATATGATCTATTTAACTGTATTTCGCTCTAGAGATTTTCAGGGGAGAAAATTTAGACAGAGCACAAAAAACAGTGTAGTACTAAAATCTGGGCAGTTCCATCAACAAATGATTGGGTAGGGGAGGAAAAGACAGGCAAACTGAGACCAGGTAGCTATTGAGACAGGAAGAAAATAAGAACCTTGTATGAGAAGAAATACACAGTCAAAAAGAATTAGGAAAAGTGCATGATTAACTTTGTAGCTGTGTTGAACATTTCCAGAAGACAGAAGAGGAAATTAGAGCACTAACTGAAGACCTTGACAAGATTATGTTTACTCCACTCAAATAAAGCCATTGGAATAAAGTTCACTGAACAAAGAATAAGGAAGTGAGTTCAGAGTCTTCAAGAATAGTTTTTGTCATTTGCTACCTCAGTAAGTTTGGGCAAAATGCTGAGGCTCAATTTCTTCATTTTAGAACTCAGATCAGCAACATATACAGCAGGTGCTGTATGGACTTTGCAAGGTTGTGAAGCTTTTTTGTGACCACATGTCCGAGTTTCTCCTCAGCATCCTGAAGAATATTCAAAGTAGTACATGTAGGACCATTATTATTACTTTGTGAAAGATCAATACTATTATTGAAACTGCTTAATCCATTGTAACAAAACAGAGTAAGATGCTATGCTTAACATTTTATTGTTTTATAAAATTACTGTATCATATTTTAATCTAAATAATGATGCAGGTACTCATCTCAGTCTCACTCCTTCCTTGCTTCCCTCCTTCCTGCTGTTGCTGGATGGTACAGTGTCTGGGGATTCCAGGCTCTTTCTGTCCTGGCCAAAGAATTGGCTGAAACTATCAATGAGCAAGTTAACACAACTTTTATTCAAACTAAAGAAAGATTTGAAGTAAAGGGAGAAAAGGAAAGAGTGAGCAAAAGAGAAGAAAGGAAGAAGAGGAAAGGGTAAAGAAAAGAGAAGAGGAGGAAAAGACACATCCTGCAAAAAGGATAGGCCATTGCAAAAACAAGAGGTCAATAGAATAGCAGGATTGCAGTGACAGCAAAGTTAATGGCTAGTGTCTTTTATATCATCTTAGATCTGGTCCACAGAATTTTTCTCTGCCCAAACATCCTGGCCATGATTGACAGGTAACATCTTTCCTGGATCAGGTTTTATCAGCTTCCAGTCAGGATCTCATGGTTGACAGGTTACATCCGGTCTTCTAGCCAGCTTCCCATGCCCTAATCTCCTACCTCACTTCCTTCTTTTCTTTCTTTTTCTTTCTTTCTTTCTTTCTTTCTTTCTTTCTTTCTGCTTTCTTTCTCGCATTGTTTATTCTTCATTTCTTCCTTCTTTCCTTCCTTTCTCCTTCCTTTCCACACTGCACACTGTCTCCCTTTTTTGTACATTTCCTGTGTCTTTTTTCATACCTCCTTTCTCTCTCTCTCATTTCTCTCATTCTTTCATTTTATTTTGAAATCTTTAGCTGGCAAATCTCCTGAAATGTCTAAAATCATAGTACTAGGATTCAGTGAGTGAACAATTTCTAATCTGCTAAAATATCAGGTAAGATGGACTTCTGGGTCACAAGAAAGAAAAAAATATGATTTTCCTCACTTCTTGGGTGAGAAACAATGTTACTGGTTTTGAATAGAATCTTGATTTACGAGAAATTTCTTTTAATTTATTTTCACAAGATATAGGCCCTAGCTGCTGTCCACATCACTGGAAAAATATTGAAATCACTTGGGGAGTTTGACAAAATACTGATGTGTGCATCTCGCTCTTAGAATCAGAGATTCTGACTTACCCCTTATGGAGTTCAGCCTGGGTGTTGAGTGTTGAAGTGCTTTATTTGGGAGGATGTTTTTGTTTTGTTTTGTTAGTTCCCGATTGAGAGGCAGGGATGTAGCTCAGAGATTGCATTCTTGCCTAGAATGCAGTCAAGCCTTGGGTTAGATCCTCAGTAATGGAAACAAAACAAAAGAAACCTCCCAAGTAATTCTAATGTGCAGTCAAGGTTAAGAATCTCTGGAGTAAATTAAGAGCTACATTGACAGTATGATTAAAAGCAGACATTCTCAGAAAGGCAATGTAATGAATCCTCATGTTCAGCTCAGGGTCTTTTTTACCTTGCCTTTTTACTCTATATTTTGTCATTTCTTTTTTTTTTTTTTTCACAGTACTGAATTCTGTTGCTTCTTAAAGGCAGTTGTAAAGAATGATTAAAAGAATGATTAATGGATAGTACATACAAAGACAAGAAAAATCTAAATTTGGCTTTTAATACAATGATTCCCGTGGCTGTGAAAGTTATAACAGCCTAAGGGACGTTGGACAAAAGTATACACTGACAGTGTTAACACATTAATGTGGAAGTTATTTCCTTAAATTCCCCAGTGGTAATTTTTAAAGCACCTCTTCTGTTCACTTTACCAGAGGCTGGTCTCATTTAATCCAAGGTTATAGCACTGTTAAAATTTAATTCTACAAAGGGTTACTTTAAAAATTTTTTTCTCTAATCATAGTCTCTTCGCTAAGCATGTAAAAGTATGTTCAGCACAGAAATATACAGAAGTAATGGAACATTTTATGAAATTGAATACGGTTACATTTTCATAGCTACTTTTTACAATGTTTGAATTTTTAGCTAGTATTAAGGGCACCTCTGCTATATCAAAAAAAGGAAATATATACTTTAATTCATTAATCAGCTGTGGTAGCATGCACCCCAGCACTCAGGAGGCTGAGGCAGAAAGATTGCAGTCAGCTCAAAGCCACCTTTTGCTACATAGTGAGTTCAATGGTAGCCTGAACTACATAGCAAGACCCAGTCTCAAAAAATCAAAACAAAACAGAAAAAAAATTATATATGACTATCTGGTTAAAATACTGAATAAAAATATTGAAAATCATATAAGAGTTCAAGAGCTCAATATTTTAAAGCTTGTAAAGGTATGACAGCCTTAAATGGTAAAACTTCTAAATTATAGGTTATTTTAAAAAATGCAATCAGACCTTCAAAATCACCGAATCACTGACTAAAATGAACAAATATACTAATTTTAATTGATTTATACAAGTATGTTCTGTGTACCTACATTCATTTAAAAAGCTGTAGCACATACAATTATTATATAAATCACGATGTATGCACTCACATAACCATTTTATAAATGCAGAAATGGAGAAACAGACAAATCAGTATTAATATGTTCACATTCCCGCAAATGGAGAGCTAGAATTCTTAGTGGGAGGCAGAGAATTCCTGGCCACAGACTTCACATCTCAATCATGCTTACATTCGTGCTGGAGTGCATTTTTGGATGCCACAGCACAGACTCAGCCTGAGGTTCCCTGTTGCCGAGGTACTAGGAGAGATTCAAATTAACTGAGCCACAAGTATTGGAATCCTATTTTATATTTGAGGTAAGTGCCAAATAATAAACGAATGTGACAAGGAGGAGTACTAGCTGCCAGCTTTAGACTGAGTCTATCACTTAGGAAATAGCTTGAAGTTGTCACCACATATAATCTGATGCTTAATTTCATAGATGAAAACTCAATTGTGTTAGGTCACTCAGAGCTGATACTGTAGCACAGACTGATTTATTCAATCGAGTTCCAGAGTGGCAGTGTGTTCATTGTATATTAAAGTTTTTTTTTACCTTTCCAAAGATTACAATATTCATTTCTGTGTAGTGAATTTTCACTCTTCCTTCAACTTTAAATCCAGTTTATGAGATTTCTTGTTGAACAAGGACTCAGTGCAACAGAAATTGAATACTACTTCCTATACTACGAATCTTTTAATATAAGATAAATCACTTTTATTGTGGAGAGAACTAAGATACAGAAAAGTATATCTCACAAAACCTGCTACACAAAACATATCTGTGAGTTATTTTTCTCTACACTAAATACAATTGGAGAAATCACACATTTTAAAAAAAATTATAGATTAACGGTTTCTTGATGATATAAATGAAAATGCTCATGAGAAATATTATAAAATAGATTTTATAATTTACTCATAAAATTATATATGTGAAATTGTATAATTATTATTATGTAACTTTTAAGACAATAAAAGTAATATTACTAACAATATATGCTCATCATAAGAAATGTAAATATTACTTTTAACTCTAACATTTTGTTTCTTTTTTCTTTTGAGACAGGTGTCACTATGTAGTTCAGGTTGGACTTCAACTCACTATGTACCCCATGTTGACCTCAAAATCACAGCCATCTTCCTGCCTCACCCTTCTGAGTGTTTCGGATTACAAGTGTGCACCACCATGCCTAGCAAGTCTATGAATACTGATTAGGTACCCAGTATGTATTAGGTATTGGGCAATGAACTGCATAAAGGACTGAAACAGATGTCAGCAAATTAGTGGACATTTATTGGACAGCACTGTGTCTTGCAGTGACATAATCACAGGGTGCACAGGAATGCAAACAACTGGAAAATGAATTCGTATAATGCTTTTTGATCATGTAAAATCTAAGCTGAGAAAAAAAATTTGGACAGAAATCAAAAGAGGAAAATCTTAATTATTTGAACATACTTGAGGAAGCACTTTGGAAACTAGTCTGGCAGTTCCTCAAAAGCTTTGTGAGTTATCAGTGAGCCATTTGAATTTTGCAACTGCAATATTTGTGCACAAAGCCTGCAATGTCACCACTAACAGTAAATGTATTTGCTTGACTCATACTGAGAAAAGCATAATTGTTTTAATGAAGATGAATTGTTTAAAAAAGCAAGAGTTACCTGTATGCCTGAGCAGTTCTACCTGTCAGTGATACAGGCAACACAGCTGGGAGTTGCCCCAGACCAGTCTGTAAACCTGCCACAGAATTTACCACACCGTGGCAGAGACAAGGCAAACATGTCTAGAGAAATTCCAAACATTTCAAGCTAAGATGTCAGCACAGGAGACACTTAGACCTCACCACATGCCCTAAAGTCACATTTCTTCCCCTGGAACTCATGAAAGTTCATGCCTCTTAACTACGTCTTTTTTTTTTTTTTTTTTTTTTTTTCTTTTTTCCGGGACCGGGGATCGAACTCAGGGCCTTAGTGCTTAGCGGCAAGCACTTAGCCCACTGAGCTGTACCTCCAGCCCTTAACTACGTCTTATGCAAAGTACAAAGTGTCAGGACACGTGAGCAGAGCAGTTCCCAAAGCCCTATACTTGGAACCTACCAGACAGTGGTACCTGCAGTTCTCAGAACTCTAGTAAGTTTTGATGGCATGACCTACAACTGACATCGGCCTGAAGAGTGGGAGCTGGAAGGCCACTTACCATTGAGCTCTGTGTTCCTTCTCTGCATCTACCCTCACACTCTAGAGGGTGCTTCTTTTCCTACTATTACTTGGCCTGTTCTGGAGAGCATGTTTCTTTCCCTACCTTTAATAAATGTAAAACTTGCTACCAGTTGAACTTGTCTTGACCAATTTTTGTTCAGGACAGAAAGAACTTAAAAACCTCCTCTTGAAGAAGACTCTATAAACACAAAACCTGGTATCAGTATTATGAACCTCACAGCATTTAGCATCACCCCTGAGTCCACAAAATAATACCACAATAGCTGCATGGTTGCCATGTTCAATCGTGTGACTCTAACTCACCTCTTCATCATGACTCTGTTTACCTCTTCTTTGTGGGACCTCAGTTCACCTCTGGATTTTACTCTTCTCTTCATCCTGTACTTTTCCTTGTCTTACTCTAAAGACAGCTCTGTTTCCTCCTTATATCCTCCTCCTTGAAGGAGCTCTCAATCTTCTTCCCTATCTTAAATCTTCTTAAACAGCCATGTTTAAGAATGCTATTTTTGCCTTTATCTCATACGCCAAAAATCCTAGGGTATCAAACTGTAGTTTGTGGGTCATCTCAAAAACCTTGAGAGAAGTTTTAGAGAAGGCAGATGATAAATTATGTAGATTCCACAGCTCTGGAACCTTTGTTTTGCAGATAGGGTCTCACTATGTAGTTCAGGCTGGCCTTGAACTCACTATATAGTACAAGGTGGCCTCAAATTCATGACAGCCCTCCTGTCTCCACCTCCCAAGTACTGATACCACACCATGGCACCATGCCAGGCTCTGGAGCCTGATTCTAAGGACACTTGCTACAATCACTGTGTCAGTGCCAATTATTTTTAAAGAATTAGCTTCTGCTTCACTTCTTAGAGTGATTTTTCAGAATCAAGTGCTTCATATAATTTCCTGCACTGTCTACTCAGTGAATTTGCTAAACTATATAGTTATTAGCCCTATGTGGCCTTTGAAACTTGCATTTAAATTAAGTCAGTAGAGCTCAAGCTGTACTTCTTTAGTTGTTCACACTAACCACATTTCAAGTACTCACTAGCTACCTGTCACTAGGGGCTGACACATTGGAGCGTGCAAAGTCAGGACATTGCCATCACTGCTGAAAGCTCTGTGGGACAGTGTTGATCTAATGTTTGAATTGAGCAACTGTTCTCTTCTTTTGTGTATGTGCTTTTTAAAAAAATTACAAATACAAATTTCAGTTTACCCAATATATATAATACTTTATTCATAAATAAAAACTTTTCTATAACCATATATCGCCTATATCTGTAGTCTATTCTATGTGATATACAGTGTTAAGTATTAGACAAACAAAAACAGCAAAAAGCTCTCCAAGCATATCAGAATATTACGTATAGAGAAGATAAAACAAGATTATGTAATGAATTGTATCTTGTTGAACAAATGAATCAATAAATATGCGTTATTATGAATCGTGCCTGTTTTCAGTACAAAATTATTTCTTAAATGCATAGCTTTAACCTTATAATAGAACTAGTCATTAATGTTTTGAAGGATTTGTGATAAATTTTATCAATGAGAAGTATAACTTTAAATTATGATTAAAAAAAACGCTTGCCCCATCATTTGGAAGGTGGCCCACTATGGATATTATATTTTATACAAGGTGTTAAGTATATGAAAGTAATCTAATAACTTCTCAGTCTTTAATAATTTTATAAATTATAATACATTATTATAGCATTTTTATATTTTTACACTATATTTTAAAGTTTTAAATATCAGTTGTAAATGAATATTTGATCAAGTTCAGTGTTGTCATTATTCTACACATAATTAATCCATCCTCATATACCCTTTCCAACAGTATCGGCCATAGTTTGGAATTTTTTCCACGAAAGCTTACCCTTTAATTGAATTCTCATTGTAACAGGTGGGAACTTTAGGAAGTATTTAGGCCATAAAAACCCTCATGAAGGGATCAATGACTATGGAAATGGGTTTCTTACAAAAGGAGCAGATTCGCCCCATTTATCTCTCTTTTCCTGTCCTCTTTGTTCTTCTCTCCCTCCCCCTCCCCTTCTCCATCTTTCTCTTTCTCCGTATTTGTGACCTTCTGGCAGTGCGATGATTGATTAACAAGGCCCCCCCCAGACACTGGCACCCTAATCTCTAATTCCTACTCTCTAGGACTGTGAGAAATACATTCTGTTCATTATACATGAACAAGTTTCTTACCTACTTTATAAAAGACGTTAAGACAAACTTTAAATATTTTAAATCTTTGAATACTTTATAATATCACATTTCCAAAACTCTTTTTATAATTAACAAAAGGCTTTTTAAAATGATATCAAATTTCCAGAAACAAATAAATAGGAAGGGAAACTTCTTTAAAAGTGATATATTCAGGATTATATAACTTGAAAAAATTATTGTGTTAAGGATAGTTGGTTGTACAACCTCACAAATCAATGATCCTTAAAGCCTGATATCCACACCAGCAACATGAACGTCAAATAATTTGTCTGAAATGCAAAGTACCTGACTTTCCCAACTTAACCATGTTAAAAGCTTTGTGCCAAATTATGGGTTCTAGCTAGCCCTCCAGGTAATGCAGCACAGACTCAAGTTGGAAAGCATCTGCCTAAAAGAATGGGCAGCAGCTAATCAGGTTGAAATGTCACAAATAAAAAAGTAGAAACACAAGGACAACTAAAAAGAAACACAGAATAATGCCCCCCCCCACAACATATGTACCAGACTGGAACTTGAGATACGAAAGCGATTTCTTTATAGTATAGATTAAGCTGAGAGCACAGTCACATCGAGCAGGTGGAACACATGCTCAGAATTTACTAACCACATCAGAACAGACTGACACCGAAGCACTTCACAGAGCAAAGGATATTCCAGAACTGACTTCACTTGAGCAGGAGATATCTAGATAAAGAAAGACTTTGTTCTCTAATTTAGTCCTGATATAAAACATGTTTGGCTGATTTCAAGCAATGATTGTAATGCTTGTTTTAGAAATCCCTGGTTTAAAGCACTGTTGGCATTTTATGAAACTTTTGTGATCAAATGTTAATACAAAGTAATTGAAAGTATATGTCTTATTTCTACTTTTATTTTTTTGAAATTATAAGCTTTAAACAAATACATCATTTCCTTTTTTATTTTAAAAGTAAAAGAACAAAAACACTAGCAAACAGACATAAAGTAGCACAAGAACAGTACAAAACTGAATTACAGATAAGGTGGCAGGGTATTAACAATGGTTGTTTTATTACACATTGATAACTTCAAAGTGTATGTTCAGGATAATGCAAATAGACATACAAGATTGATTAAACAACTAATCATTGATTGAACCTTTCATTAAAGTGACATGAGACAATAGTGTAACCATGTTAGCCCTCCTGCATATATATATATACTTACATAGCTATCCCTCTCTTCCTTTTCTCCTTCCCTTCATCCTGATTGCTTTTTATTTTTGAGAAGTTTCCTTTCATACCTGCTAATTTATATTCCCACCTTCAGGTTCTTACACTACTGATACAATACACTGTTTGCACATGTACATCTGATTTATTTCACTTATGAGTATGGTCTCTAATTGTGACCATTTGCCTATGAAAGCCTCAAGTTTGTCTTTCTTTGTAGCCAAGTAACATTCCTTTATGTAAAAATGCCACAGTATTTTTATCCAGTCCTCTGTGGATGGACATTTGGTTTGCTTCCACGATTTAACTATTATAAATTGTGCTGCTATACACATGGGTGCACATATATCACAGTGATATGATGCTTTCAGATGTTCTTGGCAAATACCTAGAAGGGGAATATTTGGGTTGAATGGGATCTCTAGACCTAGTTTGCTGAGGAATCTCCAAACCAATCTCCGCAGTGGTTTCACCAGTCTTCATTCTCACCAAGAGTGCAAAAGAGTTCCTGTTTCTCCACAGCCTCACCAGCATTTTTTCTTGGATGATTTCTTGATGCTGACCAATCTTCCTGGGGTGAGATGAAATCTCAGTGTTGTTTTTATTTGCATTTCTTGAATGACTAAAGATGTAGAACATTTTCCCATATATTTATTTGCCATTTGTATTTCTTTATCTGATAAGTGTGTATTCATCTCAGATGCCCATTTTTTGGATTGAGTCTCTGAATTTGGACAAGTTCATGTTTTTTAATTCTTTGTATGTTCTAGATAGAAGGCCTTTGTCCAAGGGACAGCCAGTTAGGATTTTCTCCCAATCTGTGGATTTTCTTTTTTACTCTGCTGGTGATTTCTTTAGATGGCCAAAAACTTTTCAGTAAGATGAGGTCCCAGTTATTGATTCTTTGAAGTGTTTCCCTTGCAGTTTGACTTTTGTTCATGAACTCTCTGCCTACTCATATATCTTCAAGATTCTTACCTAATTTCTCTTCCAATATGATTAGTGTTTCTGTTTTAATATTGAGATCTGTGATCCATTTTTACTTGAGTTTGATGTACGGTGATAGACTTGGATCTATTTTCAGTCTTCAGCAAGAGGCAAGCCAATTTCTCCAGCACCATTTATTAAAGAGGCTATCTTTCTTCCACTGAGCTTGTTTGGCCCCTTTGCCAAAGTTTAGGTGTCTGAGTGTGTTTGTGGTTGTGGCTGCATCTTCCAGTCTGTTCCATTGATCCTCAGGTTTGTTTTTGAGCCAATACCAGGTTGATTTTATTACAGTAGCTTTGTATTATAATTTCAGGTCAGGGATTGTGATTCCAACTAACTTGTCCTTGCAGCCCAGAGTTGTTTTTGCTATTCTGGGTCTCTTCTGGCTCCAGATGAATTTGAGGAATGTTTTCTGTAGATCTGTGAGGTATGCTGGTGGTAGTTTAATAGGAATTGCATTGAATCTATACAAAATTTTTGCTAGTATGTCCATTTTCACAATGTTTGTTCTTCCTAACCATGAGCAGGGAATGTTTTTACATTTGTTGAAATCCTCTTAAAACTCTTTTTTCAGAGTACTGTAGTTTTCATTAAATAGATCTTTTACCTCTTTTGTTAGATTGATTCCTAAATATTTCAATTTCTTGGATGCTATTGTAAAAGGTACGGTTTCCTTAATTTATCTGTCAGTCTGTTTGTTGTTTGTGGATAGGAATGCTATTGATTTTGGGGTGTTGATTTTTTATCCAGCCACACTGCTGAATTTGTCAATCAATTGAAGGAGTCTTCTTGTGGAATTCTGGGGGTCGTCCATGTAAAGTATCATGTCATGTGCAAATAGTGATAGTTTTACTTCTTCCTTTCCTATCCTTTTTCCTTTTATTTCTATCTCTTGTCTAATTGCTCTGGCTAATGCTTCCAGAACTATGTTGAATAGGAGTGGTGACAGTGGGCATCCCTGCTTATTCCTGTCTTTAAAGTGAAAGTTTTCAGTTTTTTTCCATTTAGTATGATGTTGGCTGTTGGTTTGTCATAGATGGCTTTGATCAGATTGAGGTAGAGGCCATCTATTCCTATTTTTTCCAGGGCTTTTAACATGAATGCATGTTGGACTTTATCAAAACCTTTTTCTGCATCTATTGAGATGATCATGTGGTTTTTGTCTTTGGCTCTATTGATATGGTGTATTACATTAATTGATTTGTGAATATTGAACCATCCCTACATTCCTGGAATAAATCCAACCTGGTCATGGTGTATAATTTTCCTTATGATTCACTGCATTCTATTTGCTAGTATTTTATTGAGTGTCTTTCCATCTATGTTCATGAGGGAGATTGGCCTATAGTTTTCTTTCTTGGCTGAGTACTTCTCTGGTTTTGGTATTAGTGTAATACTTACCTCCAGGAATGAGTTAGGGAGAATTGCTTCCTTTTCAATTTTGCTGAAGAATTTGAGGCGTGTTGGCTGAATGTTTTATAAAATTCTGCAGTGTATCCATCAGGGCCTAGGCTTTTCTTTGTCAGTAAGTTTTTAATGACATTTTCACTCTCATTAATTGATATTGCATTGTTCAGGGGTTTTATATCTTCCTGGTTCAACTTTGGTAATTCGAACATTTCTAGGAATCTGTCCATTTCTTCTGAGTTTTCTATCCTATTCTAGTAAAGATTTTCAAAGTAGGTATTAATGATCTTTTGAATTTCTGTGGGATCTGTAGTGATTTCATCCTTTTCATTCCTTATTACCTGAATTTGAGTTCCTTCTTTTCTTTTTTTGATAAGGTTGGCTAGGGGTTTATCAATTTTATTTATTCTTTCAAAGAACCAACAGTTTGATTCACTTATTTTTTGTAGAGTTTTCTTCATTTCAGTTGTATTAATTTGTGCCCTAAGCTTTATAATCTCCTCCCTTCTTTGAGCTTTGGGCTTGACTTGTTCTTCTTTTTCTAAAACTTTGAGGAGAAGCATTAAACTATTTATTTGTTCTCCTTCTGTCTTCTTTATGTGTGAGTTCATCACTATAAATTTCCCTCTGAGGACTACTTTCATTGCATCCCACAGATTCCTATAACTTGTATTTGTATTTTCATTTGTTTGTAGGTATTTTTAATTTCTTCTGTGACCCATTGGTTATTCAGGAGGTTCTTGTCTAATTTCCAAGTGTTTATGGAGTTTTTGGAATTCCCTTTGTCATTAATTTCCAATTTCATTGCACTGTGGTCAAATAATATGCGTGGGATAATTTCAATCCTTTTGCATTTAGGTAGGTATGCTCTATGGGCTAGAATATGGTCTATTTTAGAGAAAGTCCTATGTGCAGCTGAGAAACATGTGTATTCTGATGTTGTGGGGTAGAACACTCTGTAAACATCTACTAAGTCCATTTGTTCACACATTTGGTTCAGGTCTGTTATATCCTTGCTGTGTTTTAGTCCAGTTGACCTATCTCTTTGCATCAAAGGGGTGTTTAGTTCCCCTATTACAACAGCGTTATTGTTTATTTGGATTTTTATGTCTGTTAAGATTTGTCTTACATAGTTTGGTGCTCCAGTATTTGGTGCGTACATGTTTAGGATTGTTAGCTCTTCCTCTTGCAGCTTTCCCCTAACTAGTATATAGTGGCCTTCTTTGTCTCTTTTGATTGTTATCAGTTTGAAGTTTACATTGTCTGCAAACATCACAGCTACCTCTGCTTTTTCTGGGAACCTGTTGCATGGAGTGTTTTCCAGCCTTTGACTTTCAGTCTATGAATTCCTTTTGAGTAAAGTGTGTTTCCTGTATACGGCATATTGTGGGATTCTGTCTCTTAATCCACTCTGCCAGTCTGTTTCTTTGACTGATGAATTGAGGCCATTTACATTAATGGTTTATAACTGTTGTATATTGGCTTATTCTTGGCATGTTCTTTACTTGCTGTTGCTTTCTTACTTTTGTTGTTTAATTGCTTGTTCTGCTTAAGGGTTCCTTTCTATTGTTGTTCTTGGGATTGTGGTCACCTTTTCCTCTGTCTAGAATATCTTTCAGTACTTTTTGTAATGTTGGTTTGGCACTCGTGAAATTCTTCTGTTGTTCTTTGTTATGGAAATATTTTATTTCTCCATTGGATTTGAAAAATAATTTTGCAGGATACATCAGTCTGGGTTGGAAACTGTTTTGTCTCAGAATCTGTAATACCTTGTTCCAAGCTCTTCTTGATTTCATGGTTTCTGTTGAGAAGTCTGCTCTGATGGGCTTTCCTTTATAGTTGATCTGTTTCTTTTCTTTTGCTGCATATCTGGGATCTTGACTTTTATATTTCTGGGGGTGGTTTTATTTGGGTTATGGCTCTTTGGAGTTCTATGTGCTTCATTTACCTGCACATCAGTATCTTTTACCAGGCTTGGGAAATTTTCTGCTATTATTTCTCCAAATATTCTTTTTATGTCATTTGTGTTGCCTCCTGATGTTTCACTGATTCCTATTACTTGGTTATTTCTCTTTGCTTCGTCTTGCAGCTGTTGGATTGAATTTTCATGACTTTAAGAGATCCTTCCTTTCACAATTGTTAGCTGTCATGCTGTCTTCAAGATCTGAAATTCTATCTTCGGCTTCATTCAAGCAGTTTTACAAGCTTTCAATGGCAGTTTTCATTTCCTGGAAATCTCTTTGAGTCTCTTTCATGTGTTCTAATTCATTCCTAAATTGCTCATGTAATGTTTCTATTTGTTACCTTTGATCTAGTCTTTTATCTGTTTCTTCTCTGTATGCATGAAGCACTTCTTCCATTATTATTTTCATTTCATTTTTTGCCTGAGAGATTATTTCAGATTTAATCTATTCTATGGCCTGATGGAGTTGTTTCTTTACTTCAGATGTGATCATTTCAGAAAGTTTAGTTATGTGGTTTCCTAGTTCTCCTATGTCGTTGTGTCCTGTACTTGTTCTGGGTGGAGTTCTGTTCTGAGATTGCATTTTGTTCCTTTGTCTTGTCATTTTGGATGTCAGATGACTAGTTCTGAGCTACTGACTACCCCGGCAGCTCACAAAGGACTCTAGGGACCCTAGTTTACCTGTATGTCAAACTAAACCCAGGGTGGTAGCAGACCACGGACCACTGGGTCCAGGGACCCCAGGCATTTGCTGGGGTACACTGTTCAGACCACACCTGCAATACTGGGGGAGTGTTGGGCTTCGGTACCAGGGTGTCCAGTGTGTTTGAGGGAAGCGTGTGGACCTCAGCCTTGAAGCCTATGGTAGTTAGGCAGTGGCTTCTGCTTCAGGTTCCTCGGGTACCTGGTCAGGGGGAAACAGGGCTCTCCTTCCGACCCCAAGGACCCCAGAGCTTGAGGCTGATTCCACACTGCAGGTCTCAACCACCAACAGGGATGGGCCCTCCCAGTCTGACATCCTTCCTAACTCTAAGGTGTGGAGCAGAACCCAGGTGTAGGCCTTACCAGAGGAGAAGAGTTGCGCTGCTCATGTGGTGTCACAGGTCGGCCTCCGTCACTGGAGAAAGGTGTGCATCACAGAGCCGGGCACAGGCCGTGAAATGCCAGCCACTCATATCCAAATATATCATTTTCTTATTTACACTAATAGTAATTATTTTCTAGGTGTCAACTAAATGAACTCTTGAAGTTTCTTCAATTGCTTTCTGCCCCTCTTCCCAAAGTGTCACTTCTATGGATTATAATACCAGGACACTTTGCCATGAGAGAAAGCAGAGAAAGTGCTATTTCTACTTCTTACAGACCACTTATATGTGACCACTTCTGTCCCCTTCACTAGAATAAATGTCATAACTCTTTCAGGATGGTCATCTGTACATGTCGTGCATCTTTCTTTTTCCAATTATTCATTTCCTTTACCTTCACAGTGGTATCCATCCAGAGTGTTCCGCTACACCTCCTGTTTTCTGTAAAACCTACCTATGCTTTTGTAAATAGCCTCTTTATTTAATTCTGCTCATGTTATACAATGCAGCTGAGATACCCGAGTCTTTCCTGAAGCCTAGTAGGTACATTGTAGGTATTTTTGGTAACAGTGATAATGATTTTCCAGTAACTATTTCAAGGCCACTAAAGACCTCCTGCCCTTTACTGGATGTGACAAGTGGAAAAAAGCTGGAAAATAATTTCTTGAGATATAGCTTGTTGCAGGTCTCAGATTAGGAAGGAAGATGTGAGAGACCTTCTCATGAAGCTTCATTAAAGGATACTTTAGAGATGTGGCTGATTACAAAGAAAAGACTGAACAGTAAGAGCAATTAACCAATATTTTGTTTTAAAGATTAAAAAACTATCAAAACAACAATGAAGATAAAATCAAAACAACACAAAACCAAAACGATACATGACCTCAAAACGAAATGATAGGAATTAACAGTGGTTGCTGCATTAGCTACTGCTATCTTCAACAAAGTTGCTCCATCCACCAGATGTAAGAAGGCAATGAACATTTTATTCTATGATGTTAGTTATGTCAATGTTATGGCATTGTAACTGTTAAACAATGAATAATCCCTCCATCATCCCTGTCCTCAGGAGTGAAGGCAATTTTTCCAATGGAAGAGGACGTATGTGCAAAACCTGAAAGCACAGGGCAGAGGGAGAGGTGACAAGATGATTAAAAAAAAGAGAGCCTAGTCCGGTGATTATAAATTTGAAGCGGTAGACATATTTGATAGAGTGAAAAGTTACAAAAGGCAAGACATAAAGTTGATTTGTATCAATATTAACATTACTAAGCTACTTCTTTGAAGATAACAATATGTAATATAACAGCCACCATTAATTCCTATCATTTTGTTCTGAAACCCTGTATCGTTTTTATTGTTTTTGCTTGTGTTTTGTTTTTGCATATGTTGTTAATATTTTGCTATTGCTCATTTTTTATTTTTCTCTTTAAAATAAAAATAAATTACTAAGCTAAAAATGGTATGGGAGGAGCTCATGAGAATGACTTTGAGAAGCAGAGGAAGAAAGAGACATTGCATATCTCCCTTCTGGTTTCAAATTGTGAAAATTAAAGTCTAAGAAGCTCACCGATGTGACAGATGGAAAGGTGTAATATCTAACATGGAATATTCTCTAGTTTTCCGAGTTGTTAAATCATATTTCTGTACTCTAAAATTGTTTGGATTTACTCTGATAGAAGATTTGACTTTCTGAGTAATAATTTTAAAATTTGAAGTAATGTACCATTTTTTGTATGTTTCATTTAGAAGCTATTAAAATAAGATTTCATAAGACATTAAGTCATAAAAAAGAAGACGAATATTTGAAAATGCAGTAATGTGTTGGACCATATGTGGATTTATGAGTATTAACTTATTGACCTTATGACACTGCAAATTCAAATTTTACATCTCAAAATTTTTAAATTTAGTACAAAATATGAATTAAATCATGTTTGGAGATTATTATGATTTTATAGACTATTTCCAGATCTGATGTAAAGTTCTGCTGGGATTTAACATATGCCTGGTTCAATCTTGCAGGGAAAAGTGAATCAAATTAACTTTGGAGAAAGAAACTTCTGGAGAATAAGACAACATATGATAGCAATTGTGTGCCTTCTAAGGATTAAGAGGAAGACTCTCTCTGCATCTGATTCTGCAGTTTAACGTCCACTTGTCAGACAGACAATAAAGAAGATCACAAGCAGGCAGGAATCTCACTAGCAGGGACCAACACCCCATAGAGAGGCACTAAAGCTATGCCTGTGCTAATTGCTTTTGACTCCAGTGACCACGTGTCTGTTGCACACCAAGCAGGAGCTGGGCTTCTCAGTCACAGAAAGAAAAACAAATAAACCACATTTGCTGTTATGTGCCACATTCCCAATGATGTATACCTCAGTTTATCTAACACACACACACACACACACACACACACACATACCCGCACATCTAGGTTCTGTGTTTTCTGTTCTAACTTTCAAACTGTCTAAATAAGTTTGGATTTATGTTAAATCTTGCATGATATACAACAGAAAACTCTGATGTTGAAAATAAGACAGCCAAAGTGAAAGTTAAACATTACTAATATTGAAAAATTAAATATTAAACAAATTTAACATAAGATGGGGCAGAAATAAAGACATGTATATTTTTTTTTCTTACCACTCAAAAAGGCCAGTAAATCAAAGGCAAGTTCCTGGGATAAGGAATATTTATGTGGAAAGCTAGAAAACCAAAAAAACCCATGGAGTCCATCACCAAAAATGACAATTTTGACTAAAGTCATAGTCACACTGAGGCAGGAGATTAGGGCATGGCTAGTTGACTGAAAAACATCACACAGGATATCACCCGCACCAGAAGAAAGGCTGATCAACAGGATGTGACCTGTCAATCAAGATTATTGAGCAGATCAACTCCCTACTGACCGAATCTAGGAGGATGTAGGATGGTGGCCACTGAGTACACGGCCACTTCAGTCTTGCTGTCCCGTCGCCCTCCTCTTTCTGTAGCCCAGGTCCTTCCTGCTTGTGGGTTGTATCTCTTCTTGCTCTTCTCTCTTCCTCTCTCTTTTTTTTCTTCATTTCTTCTCTTTTCTTCCATTGCATAAAATTTGTGCTTATCTGTTTAATGGGTGTCCCCACCAATTTTTTGGCAGGACAGAAAGTGCCTGGAGTCACCACACATGGGCACTGTGCAGCAAGTACACTTAATCACTTAATAATTATAGAAAACAGGTTAATTTTTTGCCTCCATGTGATACTCATCCATAAGACAGGGGAAATATTTGTGTGTGTTTGGGATTTGCAGACCATTAAATATGTGTAGGAAGACAGATTTAAACAGTAGGGCAATTCAGATTATACATAACTTATTTCATATATTTCATTTTCTGGTGCTTAATGACAGCCATAAAAGACCAAGAAACTAGAATTTTAAGTTTTGTTCATTTATTTAAAATAAAACAAAATTGCTGATTGATAATGGGTTAATAGGCATGTTAATAAATATTTCTTTATTATTCGATTTTCTAGATTATTTCAATACATGATATGATGAATGATACCCAAGATTTCCATTTACTATGAAATGTTCTACCTCTGTGAAGATATGAAAAGTAAATGGACTGAGACATCGACACTCAGATAGAATGTAATTATCCTCCAGTCTGCGTACAAAATAGTAGTGGTTTAGTATAGATAATGTAACGCAATGTTTATAAGAGGGGTTCCTGTGCAGTGCTTTAAAAGTAGAAAGATAAAGGAATTTAAGATTCTCTGATTTAAACTTTAGAGAGGATTTGCCCTAAGATTTATAGGACAGAATATAGGCAATGCCCTCAGCCTCTTTATCTTGAAATATCATATTTGCTTTCAGAACTCTTTCAAAAGGTCCCTAGTTTTTCTGATTTACAAAAGCCTCTCATGGAGAAACAAACACTTACATTGAGGAGAAAATGACTTTTTAACTTTTCATACAGAGCAGAAATTTGTTTTAAAATCACATCACTTATAAAAAATGAAATACACCAACACATTGTACTTGTACCGACAATACACACACACTTACATATACACAAAACAATGCTGTAGATTTGTGTTTTAACAAAATGAAAAAGCTTTATTGTGGCCAGACTAGCAAAGAGGACAGGAGGTATGAGCTCAAATTGACTGCCCTCATCAGTTAGTAGCAAAAACCCCCACATTAAGAGTAGCTACATTGCCTCTATATTTGTTGACTCTGAAAAATGTGTTTATAGAGGCTTATGTTTTCCTGAGTTGCCAGCCAAAATAAAAAAGTCATTTCTTAAGCCATACCTGAGAAATGGGGACATTAAACGGACTTGTCATATACTATTGAAACCTCCAATAAGTCAACTGAAAGAGCTTTAAAAAAATACTAATAGCTTGTCTGAATGAAAATTTCTGTCTTTTGAAGTTTTGTCAAATGTATGAACTGAGTTAAATTGGCAGTTCAGCTGTTGGTTTTTGTTGAAAGTCGAGTAACATATAAACTAGAAGAAAGCTTTTCCTCTGCCTCAATTTATCCTTCAAATGAGGAAATATACTCATTTACTGACAGAAATAGGAATAACTCTAGGCCATTTTTATGAGAAAATGAATTATATTCTAACTTCTTTCTTCGCTTCCCATCCATACCTGCCCACACACCACCTGTGGAACATTCCAGAAAACTGTGACACTGTCGTGATTTTAGAGGAGTTAACAGATTCCCAAAATGTTGCTCTCAGAGTTGAAGATTTGTTTCTGCAATAAATAACCAAGTAGTTTGTAGATCATGGAAAACTGTATACATATACATATAATAATAAATATATGTGATTGCATATATAATACATGCATATTATAAATATACAGAGAGAAAGACAGAGGGAGAGAGAGACAGAGACAGAGAAAATGAGAAACTTTGACAACTTTATACTATATCTGTCATCATGAAGAAGTAAGCTTATAGGTGAGATTTTATTTTACTCTTTTATATTCATTTTCTTGCTTATTCATTCATTTATTAAACATGTATTAAGCGGGGTTATGATTTTAATCCTGCACTTGTAGCATGAATGACTAATGTAAAATAATGCAGTATTAAGAAAAGACATATTTAGAAGCGAAGTTTTTTTTTTTATGTAACAGCTTGTCACTTACTGATGACTGGCCATACTGAACTTTAGGTTTCTCATTTGTAAAATAAAAATTAATAATAGATGTCTCAAATTGTGTTGTGCCTATAGTATGAAGTATTAAGTGCCAATTAAGGGAATTAGAAGGGAGAAAGGAGACTTGGGGCCAAAAAGGGGAGCATTCTGTTCCATAAAGCTGGATTTTATTCCTTACATAATGGCAAGTGGCCAAAGTATTTGAAAAGGCATTTATGTTCGCTTTGAAATCTATGGTGGGTTGGCAGGTTAAAAAAGTAAGTCAATATATTTCCAAAGCACTACACGATACATCCTAAAAACAAGCACATGCATCTACATAAGATTATCCAGCACTGTTTTAAGTATCTTTGCCACTGGTCCACTTCATTATGACAACTGTGATTTTCAAACTTATTTTTTCTACTGAACCCTCTCTTCAGATGAAATCCTAACCAGGAGCATAAACAAATAAAATAGATAAAAGGAGAGGAATCTGTTGAAGATGAGAGTGAATCAGATGGATTTTCAGCTGCAAAATACTAAGTGTTCTCTTTTTCTTTGAATTTTAGTAGTACATTGTCTATGTTTCTTAACTCATGACAAATTGCACACTCCCTTAAATTTTATTTTTATATCTATGGTACTGCTTCAGATAAGTTGTAAACTTTCAGGGACCAGACATTCTAAGGATTTGCACTTTCCTCAACAAATTCAAAAGTCTTCATAATGGCAGTTTCCTACTATGTATAATAGGACAAGTGTTTGCATATACCGTAGATCATCCAGTATTTCTAAATTAATTGAATATAATGGTCAATTGGTCGAGTTACAATTGAAAATTCTCTTTATGTTGTTCGGAATTTTTAGGATGAATTCCCATAGGGTTGTTAGATCCATACATTTGGGGGAAAAAACGCACATTGATTTGTGTGAGAATTATCAAAATAATACATGTCAGGAAAATGAAATGTGTGCAATTTATCGAGTGAATCTGTAAGAAGACTAATGCACAAATGCAGGCATGATGATGCTTTAAATATACAGTAATGTGGCACATAAACTTTAAAACATACAATAGGGGTTCTTTTACATTATGGACCAGACAAAAACTTATGTTTTTAATGAGTGAACTCGATTTCCCTTCACTGAACATAAAGTGGACTTACTACCAAATCCAACCAATCTGTAGTTCTCTAAAGAGAGAGGAGCCTTGTGCAATGGTCTTAGCACAAGAAATCAGCAATTGAACCAGATGATGGTATTAAGACTGAGGACAAACAGAAGATGGAAGACATGTTTTCTTCCAAATTTTACCTCTATATTGAACTACGTTTGTAACACACAGTGGATATTCATATATTCAAAGGGGACATTGCAAGGAATTGTAGTGTCTTCCTCTGCACTCATTTTAGTGAAATATCAAGCCTTTCTGGCAAAGAATATTGTGTACTCCTTTCAGTTAGACAGATCTGATTGATAATCAACATCAAGTATATCCTAAAGGTCCATTCAGAATTTTGAATATTATCAGCTTTAAATGTTACTTAAAATACAGTAAAACCTTGGATTGCAAGTAATTTCTTCTGTGAGTGTTCTGTAAGAAAAGCAAACATTTCTAACAAATTTTAACTTTATAAATGGAAATAGACGATATCTTGCAATGCCAGTGTTGTATGATCCTTAAAGTCACATGAACATAACTGACTCAATGGCACTCTCTTCCTCTCCTTCTCCCTCTCCCTGTCCCTGTCTGTCTCTCACTCTCTCTCCCTCTCTTGCTGCAGGATTATGAGTGATCATTTCCCAAGAGCATTAGGTCGTGGAGATCTCTTCTGCAGAGGAAGAGGCGGAGAAAAGGAAGGAGGACTCCTTCACTTTAAACCAGACTGGGGATATGTAAAATACAGAAAACAGTACACAATTTTGTTTAAAAGCACTATCCAAATCAGTCTGTAGCCACGAGAGCAATGAAACAGTTTAAGGGAACTTCAAAGTTACATTTCTGTGAAATCCTCAAAAAGAAGCACAGCCAAGTGTTCCTGCATAGGTTCTTTGTTAAAACTGCATGGAAAGAAATCTCACTGACAGCAGTGGTTCCACCAGTGCCGACCCGTGTCCTCCTGCATGATGACCGTCCTCTCTCTTGTCTCCCTTGTACTGGCCACAAAGATTTTCAACGTTAGGTGCAGGTTAATGTGTCCATTTTTCTTTATATTTTCTTTATTATTTTGTGTTATATTACAGTACTAGAATTATTCTATATTAATATTTTGGGCCATGGTATGAATCTTTTGAATTTCTATTATTTCACATGAGAAAATTTGCTGTGATAAATGTTATGCTCTCAAAATAAAGTTATATCTATCTATCTATCTATCTATCTATCTTATATGTATATCAGTTTATAAGTCTTTAGTGATGAAGTTAGGTTATATTGACTTCAGAAAGTGATTATAGTAACCACACTGCCCCCTTGATGGGATAAAGCCCACAAACACTATGTGGATATCATGTCTTGAAAATAATCTTATTTTGAAATTCTGGATCATTTTTATTTGCTTTCTTTGTTTAAAAGAAGAAAATTATAAACCGTTGTCAAAAATATAAAATATGTGTTTCCTGACTGATTATATATATATATAAACTATATATATATATATGAATATTGAGATATTTCCATAATTCACTATGTTGTAATGAAATACTCACTATGATAGCACTGAAAGGTGAGGGATTTCAGGATATGATTAGGTCAAGTGGGCTCTAGTCATGACTGACATTTGTACCAGTATAAAATGCTGAAGCAAACTTCTGCCACTGTGAGAAGGCTTCATCAAACACCGAATCCACTGATGCCTCAGTCTTGTTGTAACCTTATCCTATGAAAAACAGTTGATCTTAGCCGAAAGGCTAACACACATGCTCCTCACTCATCTACGCAGAGGTTAGAGAAGCAGTCAAATATGTAATATATGGAGGCCTGAGCTCAATTTATTTTACGTATTCTTTGTATGAGGTACTTTGCTAGGCTTTCCAAATAATTGAACAATATAAGTTCCCAAATCTCCTCGAGTATCTTTGAAGAGCTTTACTGGAGAGATGGTAATAATAACGATTATTGTACTTACACTTCACATTTTGTGTACACAAGTCAGCGTCTTCTCGGTACTCTATTCCATTTAGAAATGCTAATGTAATCTTGAGACATAACTACTTTTGCAATATTTTCAGTACTTATATAAATGTTTAACACTTTCGCTAATTATGTAGTTAGGTTATATTGTCCTCATGAGGGGACTGTGATGATTGGGCTTCTGTTTCCCTTGATGGACTGGAACACGAACATTATTTGGATATCATGTCTTTAAAATATATGCATTTTGAGTGGTCTTTTATATGTAAGGGCAATATACATTACTGGAATTCTTTCTTTTAGAGTGGAGGGACTGGGAATTCAACTGAACTCAGAACCTCATGATTGCTAGGCAAGCACTGTGCCTCTGAGCTATATCCCCAACAATTCTTTGTTTTGCACATAATTATTTTGTGGAACAATGATCAGTCAGAAAGTACATTTCTAGCAGTTAAATAAACATTGAAAGAGTGTCATTGCTCAAGACAATTTAGAGTAAATGGTACATAACATTTAGTGGTTTGAATAGCCAATGTTTTATTTGTTTTATTAGAATATTTACAATCAGTTAGAAATTTAAACATCAAATGACCAAGACAGCAGCTTTGTTTAAATGTAAATAAATACACAGAATACTTTTTGGAATCAAATATCTAAAGCAAAGTTATTACAATACTTTTCACAGAAAAAAGGAAGGTAAACAGCATAATTTGGGTATTGAGAGAAGTATGGTAAATTAATTTTGATTTTGCAAAAAAGATGATTTTGTGAGAAGTAAATTGTAAACTTTTTAAATAAAATGAAATAGTGATGAGGCAAACAAGAGCATAAAGGAATAACAAATATACATGAGACACTTTCTGGGAACAAAATGTTAAAAATGTACTTTGTTGGAAATGTAACTTATTGAGAGATATCAAAATTTAAAGTGTTTGACTCACCTGCTATGAGTCTGAATATATAGTCTATAAATAGATTTCCAGATACTCAGGTATACAAAGACTCTTTTCCAACATTGCTTATAATTATTTTATTTAAAAGGAGGCAGCTTACATATACAATAATAAGGAACTTGAAAAGATACAGCATATCCATGTGATGGAACACTGCACTTGTGAAATCAACTGTAGTAGTCTTACTAATATATATATGTTTTGGTACCAGAAATTGAACTCACGACCTTCTGCTTTCCAGGGCAGGTGCTTGCACCCCTGAGCTATATCCCCAGCCTCTAACTAACATTAATCCTCATTAGTTAAGCTCATGTTTCCTCTGTTAGGGATGTACCATCTTTCACTTTTGTGGAAAATGCTCTGCAGTCTCACTGCTTGGGATATATCATATCATCATCCATTTTATTGCTGTAATTTTGTTTCCTATCCCACAGTGGGTTTATTTATAGTCTCTATTTTACAGGAGCAGAAAACTATGTTAAAAGGGTGCATGGTGACCAGTGAGAAGTGATTTGTATCGAAGGACAATGTGAGTCACGGAGATGTATAAAGGGCCCAGGGGTACGTGAGCACAGTGTAGCACCCAGCATAAGAGGGTACTCACAGTTCAAATTAGAGCCCTTCAAGTCTAAAGTCTGAAGAGTGTAGTATGCTGATTTGGAAAGGTATCTAAGACAGTGCCACAAAGTCAAAGCATCCACTTGAGGTGGTATAGAATAGATTATGCCATTTTTGTGGTAATAAGCTTTTTCTTTGTCTCAGTGGCTGGAAACACATCTGGATGGACAATTCAGATAATTCCTGACTTCCCTGGTTTGAGTTCCTGATGCTCTGGTGAATGTAGCCCAGACACTAGCTCTCCCCACTGTTCTTGGGCTGCTCCAGGTGACCTCATGGCATTCACTGTGTATCTTTTCAAGTTGTTGTTGTACAAAAACCAATATCAAACTGAATGGAAGACTTTGCACTGAGGAGTTAGAAGGCAACATTTTTTATACTAGCAGGCTGATGGAAACCAGTGCCCAATCATCAGCCATGAATCAGCTTAGAGATCAGTTTAAATACAGTTTGCATGCAGGAAATATAAGATGATGGTAGATTATCACATGATGGTTACATGCCTTGCATCATATGTTGTCAAGCAAATAGATTAACTTAAAGGAATTGTTTATCATAAGATAGGAACATTCTGGGAAGACAGGAGAAAGTGTGAGCTGAGTGAGAAGAGTTAAATGGGCCCTTGACTGGGCCAGCCTGGTCCAGATGTGAAGTCTTGGAAGCAAGTTGGAAGCAATGTATATTTCTCTAACTAAGGAAAACACAAGCTGGACTCAGGCAAGTAGACCCAGTGCATTATCAAAGAGAAACAGCTGGAAGCAGACAAAATTGACTGAATTTAGCAGGCTAGCTATGTGACAAGCAGCAGGAACACAGTCATAGACCATTTATTGCTTTTTAACTTATGCTATAAAATATCTTCAAGTTTGCTATTCTGTAATTGGGCCCTTTTGTTGCAACTGATTTTCTGTATCTGCTGTTTTCACAAATGTTGCTCATCTCAGGCATTTGGCAAATGCCTTTTAATGCCCTGGATCACCTATGTTAATCTCCTAGTGTTGGCAGAAACATGACCATCACTTTGTGTTCTATTCATGTTATAAGGGCGTCGGACCAGAGTCAGGAGGCTCACAGCCCTGAAGTACAAGTACTCCTTGGTTTCCTCGGCAGCATTTTCCTGCTCAGAAGTATTGCTGACTCAGGGATATGCTCAGAAACCCACCGTAGCATCACTCCAGGTTCACCGCAGTTGCTAAGTCCTCACGGCCATGCTTTTCTCCCTTTCCCCAAACCATCAGAGTCCTGGCTAGTGTTTAGCTTCTGCTTCTTTCTTCCAAGTTCACCATATAAGCATCTATATTTTTGAACCAATAAAGTTTACAGAAACTCTTTTTCAGCAAGCAAATAAAAATCATCAAAATCAGAGAACATGTACATTATTGTTATGATTACAATATGAGTGTGATTCCTTTATGATCCCCACCTTTCACAAATTTATTTCCCTTTAGTATCACCAACCCTGTCTCCTGATATGTAGAATAAAAATTTCAGACCATTTTAAGGCATGGATTGAGGAACATGAATAGGCTTTACTGATGTACTCATGAGCCAACGTTCTAAAAGAGTAGACTATACAGGCCCTATTGTTTGGATCTGGAACATCTTTGAAATGCCCTGGTGTTGAAAGGTTGGTTGATTTTTCTCGAGTATTGTGTCACAACAATGAAAAGCTGACTAATACTTTTTCGGATCCTTAATATAATCAAACATGCTTCATAGCAGGCTATTCTACGAAGTACGTAAGATACACCTACATTCCAGAACGGGGGATCCATCACCCCACTTCTTCCCATAACAGTAACTGGCAAATCTTCTCCTGAGGTTCCAGGCAGAGGAGGTAAAGGTGACAATGTTTTGCTGCTGCTCCTGCTGGGGAGAAAATCCATCAGTCCTGGGTGGAGCACATTATTTTATTTGCTTGGGTACTTTGTTGTTCGTTCGTTCGTTCGTTTTGGCCCTGGTGATAGACCCATGGCCTTCACAATGACCTACATCCCCGGCCTTTTTAATTTTTATTTATTTCAAATTTTGATGTCTACATGTTTTTTTGCAGGGGGTGGGGGGCAGCACTGGGAATCAAACTCAGAACCTTGCACTTGCCAGGCAGGCACTTGTGCTGCTGAGCTGTGTCCCTGGCCTATTTCAAATTTTGAGACAGATCTCAGTCAGTCACTAAGTTGCCCAGGCCTGGCATGAACTTGCAATGCTTTTGTCTCAGCCTCCCAGAGCACCAGGGTTATAGGCAGATGCCACTACACTAGGCCTAAAGTTCAATTTTTATATATACGGTTTTTTCTCAGATAAGAAATAAGTGTATTAGGCTGGGGGGAGGGGTCCTTAAATATACCAGTGTCCAGGTAACAAAGTGTGAGTTTATGGGGTAATTTTCAAACAGGCCTTCTTGTCATAGCAGCATTCTTGAAATTCTTTTGGTAGCTCAGCAATTTTCCCTGCTATAAATAGTCAGAAAGATTGAATGGAATAATATCAGGCATACAAGTAGGTCAGAATAATTTTGTTCAGAAATAGGTTTTAACCTTTTAGTAATTTTGGATCTCATTAAGAATCCAGTGAAAGCTTTAGATATAATCCCTGAAATTGGAGGTAAGGCAAATTAACCAAGTCCACCACACTGCATAGGTCTGGGCGGGGAGAACTCACATAGGGACATTCTACATGTAAACTCCACTGAACAAACACAACACTATAAACTTACAGGCTAATGTGTTCATAAACTTGTAGACAGCTGTACTCTCCTAGTTTAAGAAAGCTTGTTTTCTATTTGCTAATTTTTCTCTAATATACATGTTGTAACTTTCTGTCCTATTTCTTTAAAAAGCATTACAAAAGAAAACCATCTATATAAGTGTCTGTGTATTGTGGGCATGAGATTTGGTAATAGTAACTTTTAATTGCCAATTGTATAAATAGAAAGTATTCAGTTTATAGAGATAATTCTTCAAATGCAATTCGTTGTAGTTCTCATTTCATTTACTTCATTTATTGCATCACAGTGAAAGTCAATATTAATCTTAATTCTAAAATTAATGGGTATATTTTAGGAATAACTATGTAAGATATTAAACTGAAAAAACTTTGATTACTAGTATCTTGTCCATGACATATTTTTAGATTATTTTAGACTTTCATGGTCTCTTCAATCTAGTTTAGAACTCTAAATTGTAGAAAACTGATAGTAGTATAAATGAGTCTTTTTGTTAGAAATAAAAATGTTTGGGTTACTGTAGCCATGATTGTCATTAATCTATGACTATTAGGTAAATTTACATTTATTTACAAATTGATTTCATTACTTCTCATTGCCAATTTCTGTGGGTCCTTTGAATTTTCTTTTCAAATTTTATTGGGCCCATCTTTAATTATTATCTTAAAGAAAAACTTCGAGAATTTATTTTACATTTACCTTAAAATATTTTCAAATCATACCCTAAGTTTTGATCAAAAATAAAAAAAATTTAAATGATGCAGTCCAGGAACTCTTATTTAATGTCAATGATAATGCATATAGAAAAGAAAACTGAAATTTCAGTTGTTTTTTATTTCTTAACTTAAAGTGTGAAAGGTTCACTGCCTAAAATGATAGGACATAACAAGACTACTGTCTATAAATTTTCTATATTGAGCAAAGATATTCTTCATTGGTTTGTATTTATTTCTGTGTGGAAAATTTTACAATACAATTCATTTTTCCAAATTCAACGAAACAAGATTACTCTAGGCACACTTGACTTTGAATATTGCCAAATGTTTTTATATACTGAAAAGAACAAAAGTAAGAAAATACTAGATATACATACACACATATACGGATAAAATATGTATTCATTAAAAAATGCTATTGGTTTTTATTTTAATTATTACAGTCACATTAGCTTCTTTAGATAATGAGTATTCTGATGAGTGGTTAAAAATCAATTGAGGTGGCAGTTTTATTGTTTGATTTCTGTAGAGTAACTGTTTCTTTGGGGAAATAGATTATGACAAGGTACAAATTCATTTCTGTTCTTTCAGAAAAAACAAGCTTCAATTAAATGTTAACACCCCAGGTGTTTTACATCTCTTCAATAAAACCATTATTACTTCAGCTACTGAGACATACGTATGTCAAAAATCCAGATGCTTCATATATTTCCTTTGGAATTCAATGAAGAAAGCTGGGTTAACTGTGTGCATGTGAATTAGTTTCTGCAATGAAGGCATTCTGACACTGATTAATTGCCAAGCAAAATGCATTTTCACTAGAATGACAGTTACATGCAAATACAAGAGACCAGCTCAAGAAGGCCTAGAATGACACTATACTTCGAAGACATTTAATTTTCAAGAAAGAAATATGAAGTAATACAACTTGCATAAAAGTAAGTCAGCATACCCTAAAAATATGCTTCTCTTTTCCTCTTTTAAAATTGTGTCTCACTTCGTAAAAATGTTTTATCCCTTTTCCCCAATATGAGGCATTTTCACAGATCCAGAAAAACTCTCTGAACGGTTTAGACCTAGTCTTTTATCTTAGATTATAGAGACTTACAATGAACATGTATGCAAAAGAGACAAGTGAATGATTTTGAAATTTAAAATGCAATGGATCATGATAATAAAACTTTCCTGTGGGGAATGTGGGACTGACATCACGACAGTGTCAGCCATCGAGGATTCACTGCCCAACATGCACAGGAGTCAATTCTGTGGTACGTGGTGTTCACAGAAAGTAAAAGCTCTATTGTGCAGTTGACAAGCAAGGAGGCCAAGAGCTCTAGGGAAACTCAAACTTGCCTCACTGATCAGCTGATAGCAGAAGAACTTATAGAGACTGAGGAAGAAAAGATGTTTGTTAATTAGATGATGGGTAATTTGGAGGCTTCTGTACTGCTGTGAGGGGTCATTATGCCTCCTCGCAAGTTGGGCATTTCTACTGGGGAGGGGGGCAGTAATTATATTCCTGTGGCATATTTTGAGATTGTCATATCATAAAGTATTTGACCACTCTAAACGGCTCATTTTTCAAAGCTGGTTCTGAACCATCTTTGAGTGGATTCTGAAGGGTCTTCCCGAAAGAAAACGTAAGAATTTTGCTATTTGAAAAACTTATGTAATGGTTTGTCTGGGCCATATCCAATTTTGCAAATGTAAATTTGCTACCACTGAAATAGCTAATTCCTTATAAACCAGGTAAAACTGACCTATTACCTCACAAAACTGAAGGATGAAATTAAGGACAAAAAGGTAGAATTTAAGAGAGCATTTAAGGGATGTAAGAAAAAGAGCTCCTAGTGGCTAGGGGTCTCAAGAGTGTCCTCACAGGGGCTCTCTTTATGCATAAGCAGAGCGTGGGAATTTGATGGGTGTTTCAGGGGCCTCCTATCAGAGACCAATCATTTGATTGACTTGTTCGAACTCACACTGCCTTAAGTGAATGAGTGTGCAGAATTGAAAAGAAAACCTATTATTCGGCATTTATAATTTCTCCACATTGGGCCTTGAATGCAATGAAGGGTTACATTTTATTTTGCCTGAGAAATTCCTTCTCAGGTCAAAGTCTCAATTTCACTGCCTATTCTTACTTTAATTCTTATCAACATGGCCTACTCTACCCCAGGCCCTTTCTTATGCTACTGCCTATTCATAAGCTGATGAGCTAACCTGGCCTTTACAACAGCACAGGATCAAATGCTAGAATATTTAAAAGGAAGTTCTGGATTGGGATACAAATACGTTATCCCCAAATATGCTACCTTTGATAGGATTATTTAGAGCTGGAAACAACTGAGAAATAGTATATTAGTGGAGTCCTACTTTAGGTCCATCTTTACCAATCCTGATTTCTGGGAGTCCCAAAAAACTAGGTCCAGACCCTTTCTCCAGAGATAAAGAGCAAAATTAACCCTGAAATAGCAAAGAAATTTTGTTCAGCTGAATATCTCCGGAAGTCAAAGAGGCCAGGATTCTCACCCTTGACTATAGGAGCACTGACATGACCTTCATGTCCAAATAGAGGAAGACCTGGGGAAGAAGTGAAGGTTGTGTGTAGTTAAGCCATATTAGCCCACATATGGTCTGGATGATCAAACACTGGTTTTTCTATGCTTTGGAGAAGTCATTACCACTGGAGGAGGCTATTGGGAACTCACCATGAGGTGAGTACTGTTACAAAGGCGAGACTGTCTCAGTTTTCATGAGAGGTTCATTGCTCCTGATTAGAGGGGCAGTGGCATGTGGAGGAGATTTTTCCTGCAAGGCTCTGGCTCCTGCAGTGCAAGGTGACAGATGGAGAGAATGACTCTGAGAAAATGGACAAGTCAGGGAAACAGGATAGAATTAGTTGCTTCAGGTGATTCCAAAATTTTGTTTTGTTTCTTTTGGATATCACTGGGGATTGAACCCAAGGTCTTATGCGTGCAAGGCACGAGCTCTTCCACTGAGACAACCCTCAGCCCCCTTGCACGGTTTTAAAGTTAAGTTTGGAAAAGCCAGCAGTTGACATTCTATTGACTATGACGCTCCTGCTCATCTAGAAAAAAATACCTTAATCACGGTTGTCTTTTGTCTTCCTCCCCGAAGAGGGGGGTTGCTGCTCTGATGAACCTCCTTTAAATGACTACTAACATGTCTATACACAGAACTGAGTAGGAATCTCACCTCAGGGGTGAAGCAGAAACGGAAGTAAATAAAAACCACAGTCAGACACGCCAAACTTCCTCCTTGTTTTCAGTTATTCGTCAGATATCTGCAGGCCCAACGGAGGGATTAGTGTTTTTTAGCGACAGCGGTCTCTTAAGTCCCTGTCATGGGCGGACTGCAGACAAAACCTCTGGGTCCTTCTTTCTGCTCATAAGCAGATTATAAATTTCCCTTTGTGAAAGTGTCATAAATTTGCATTTGTAAATGCCACATACTTGTTATTGAGCAGCTTAAATCACTGGTAATTTCACCCTTGCAACCATATTTATCAGGAGCCCACTTCAATTCAGAGGTCATGGGGAATGTGGCTGTGAATAAAAGGCCCAGAATCTGGAGTTCTCTGAATAGGCCACATCTATTTTTAAGACCTAGCAGACCGCTTGACCTTGCTCGAATACACTGTGACAATGGAGAGGAGAAATACTGTAGGTCAAGAGACAAAATTATCTTAGGCTATATTAGGCCCTTTTGTGGTCTTTAACTTTTGTACCTGATCTAATATTCTTGTGACTATTAGGTAAACCTCTCAAAATGTTATCCCTAAATTTAGCAGACCTCAAGCTTCCACTGAACTTAACATTAAAGATGCTATAAAATAGTATCTGAAATCTGTAGGAAGTACTTTCCCCTTCAGCTGTGCCCTGGTTATCTAATGACTCTAATACTATATTTTACCAAATGTGTTGATTTATGGCATTTTTGTTCTGTGGACAGAATAACTTGAGTTCCTGTTCCCCAGCATGGTCCCTCATATTTGACTTATAATAAACTATTCTCTTATTTCCTTAAAGCAGAGTTGTTATTTTAGGTCAACATACCAAGTTTTCCTGCACCAATAAGACCAGAGATAGCAATGTGATAATTCTGTATAAAAAAATCTCATGAACTGTTACTTACTGCTCATTATCCTGGTCACCCTGTTTATTAGAAAGATGGTTATACAACTCCTATATAATCCACTGCTTTCAGGTTTTTACGTTTTTAACATGCTCATAAATATTTTCACACGAAATATAATTTCTGTCCTCCTGCACAGCTATCACTTGTTGGATGAGCAGGCCAGTTACAGACTCTAAGAAGACAGAGGGGAGATTTTTTCCCTCTTAATAATTCTGGCAGGAGCCAGAGTTATTAAAATTATTAGTAATTTTCCTCAGGATTGAGGAAATAGCCACAAAAGACTGCTTGCTCCAGATGTTGTAATTGAGGCTTCAGGATACCTGACAAAGAGCAAAAGGTCAGCTGCTTTATTGGTGGTTCCCCAAGAGTTCTGTCTTCCTAGTCTAGTTGAGAGAAAATGGTAAAAATTCTCCCTGTCTTTTCCTTGGCAAATTTAAATTAGCAGAAGAAAGCATTTCTTTCTAAATTAGCTCTTTGGTTACTAGAGCTTTCAATTTGACTTTTGTGATTGTTTCATTCCTTTCAAGGGCAGTCATAATATTCCTGCACCTCTGTCTCTTGCACTCTTTTAATAAAGGAAATAATCATAAGGTGGAACATTGGTGTGGGTCCTATGAGATTATTGTTTGAAGCCTCAGAGACCAGTGAATTTTTGGTTGTCACCAGTCTGGATCTGTTTGGACAAATTTTCCTGGGTCACTGATAGAATTGGCTGAGTCTCCTTCCATCTTATTTTACATTCTGAGAGTTTGGACTGGATTCAATAAAAGCACTTTGATTTTCCACCTGCTGTGTAGTGCAGATTGTGAGCTTCATATCTGGTGGATACTCAATCCAAAGTGCTCTATGTCTAATAGTCACTGCTCTGCATTCAGAAGGAAGGGTAACATTCTTAAACCTTTGAGAAATGGTTTGCCAGACTTCTCACAGACACTTTCTATGAAACCTGGAAACCCAAGGGATGGAAATCTTCAATTTTTACCTTCTCTGGAAATACTTTCCTTGGTATGAGAAACAGAACTGACAAAATGTGCCTGAATAAACCAGAAAAGCTCTCAGCATTACAACTGAGATTTCTACCCAATTCTTGAGCAATAGGAATAACCAATTTCCCGGAGAAAATATTAATAACTGAAACTAGTTCTCATTTTACCTTGCCCTTATAAATTGAATGCTATTACTAGGCTCACTTTTAAATCAACATATATTAATTTGCAAGTTAATGGGCTTCACAATGACATATATTATACCTTGATTATATCCATCTTCCCTCTAGCCTTTCTTGTCTTCTCTCCCTCCTTCCCATTCCTTAGTATTCCCTCTTCTGTGGTACTTTCAAGTTTTTCCATGCACGTAAAGAACAATGTGCTGCTTATCTGATTAATTTAATATGTTATTCTTCTCTTCCACCCATTCTCTTACAAATGGTATAATTTCATTCCTTATGCCTGAGTAATAGTGTTTATTATATGTATTTGTGTATAATATGTATTTATGTATTCATCGGTTGGCAAGCACATAGGCTCATTCTGAATCTTAGTTATTGTAAATTGTGCCACAAGCAACATGGGTATTGCTGTTACTTCTCTATGCTGACTTTACTTCCAATGGATGTGAATCCAGGAGCTGGATAACTGAAACTGTATTTGAACTGAAATCGTACTTTAATGTAGATTTCTGAAGACCTTCATATTGTTTTCCACAGAGGCTATCCTAATTTATCTTCTCACCAAACACTGTCACTGTTCTTTCTTCTCTGCATCCTTGCCAAACCTTATTTTGGTTTATGTTTGATGATATGCATTCTGACTGGGATGGCCTGGAATTTCAAAGCAGTTTTGAGTTGCATTTTTATGATGGCTAAAATACTGATATTGAGCATTGTATTGGTCATTTGTATTTCTTCTCTAAAAAATATCTGTTCAGATCATTTACCAATTTTATTAGATTAGAATATTTATTTGTTAAGTTTTTATGTTCTTTATGTATTCTGAACATTCATTTTGTGTCAGATGAGTAATCAAAGTTTTCTCCCATTCTGTAAGCTTTCTCTTCACTCTGCTAATTGTTTCTTGTTTTGTTTTTGCTGCACAGGGCTGCTAATATTTTCTTTCTTCAGTATAGTGTAATTTTCACTTTAAAGATCTTTTATCTCATTAAGTAGGTTTATAACTACATAAATTTTGAGGCTATTTAAGTGGGATTGCTTTTCTCAGTGAGCTCATTATTGGCACATAGGTTTGCCATAGATTGTATTTATTAAGTTCAAGTATAATCTTTCTACACATAAATTTTCAGCACTCTTATCATGAAGGGATGCTGAGTTTTGTCAAAGGCTTTTCTCTGCCTACAGAGACATTCTTGTGATATTTATCCTTGACTCCATTTATGGGGTGATTACCTTCACTGATTTGTCCATGTCTAACCATGCCTGAAATGTTGGACGGAAACCAAGTTGATTACAGCATACATCATTTTAACTTGCTGCTGAACTTGACTGCAAATATTTTATTGAGGATTTTTTTCCATCTAATTTTATGAGGGATATTGATCTATGCATTTCCTTTTATCCTCTGCCTAGTTTTTCTTCCTCCTCCTTCTTATCCTTCTTACTTCTTCCAATTTCCTTGTCAAGTTTTGGGAGCACAGTACTACTGACTCTGTAGAGTAAATTTAGAAATATTCTTCCCTTTCTATGTCAAGGAATAGTCTGAGGAGCATTTGTGTTAGATTTTGTTTGAAAGTCTAGTAAAATTCATGGGAGAATCCATCCAGTTCTGGGATTTTTCTTTGCTGAGAGACTCTTATTATGGCTTCAATGCTATTACTTTTTAAAAATATGTTTTTCTTTATGTCACTTTGGTTCAGTTTTGGTAGGTGGTATCTCTAGGAATTCATGTAGTTCCTCTCTATTTTCTTATTTATTGGCACATAGCTTTTACAATACTTCCTAATGATTAAAGAAATTACTAATAGCAGATATTAATCACTTGCTTGCAAAACTCTGTGATACTCAAATTTTCATACCTCTTGTCATTTTCAGAACTAGGGTAATTTGGAAAATGTGAAACTGGCAATGGAATATGAAATTAGAATATGAAAATATAGGTAGCCATAGCAAGGCCTTTAGGAAATATATGTCAAGAAACTAGACTTACATGGTCCTGGCTCTGAGGAAAGGCTAAAAATATTCCAATTCAATGATATGAGTTAAATGGCCAATAAATACATGAAAAATGTTCAATATCAGTGGCCATGAGAGAAATGCAAATTAAAACAACACTGAGATTTTGTCTTATTCCAGAGAGTAGCCATCATCAAGAAATCAAATAAGTATTGGAGAGAAAAGGAGCCTTTCTAGATGGTTGGTGGGAGCGTAACTGATTACAATAACTATGGCAAGCAGTATGGAGATTCCTCAAAAAACTAAAACTAGAAATTTCACTGGACCTAGCTATTGCCTAGGTGTCTTCCCAAAAGAGTTAAAGATATCCCATTACAATGATAGATCTATACACATGTTTATAGTAGCACAATTTGTAAGAGACAAATTTTGGTAACAGCCCATATGCTTATCAGCAGATGAACGGATAAAGAAAATGTGGTATTTTCTTACAGTAGACAACTACTGTGACATAAAGATGAAGTTGAGTGATTCATGAGTACACAGATGCACCTGAAGACCAAAGAAAAAGAGAAATAAATCAGATACACAGCTTAAATACTGCATGATTTTTCTTATATGAGAAACCACCAATATAAATAAAGAGCAAAATAAAAGAGAGGAAGGAAGTAGGGAGATATTTTCAAATTGGAATGGGATCAAGAGATGGGGGATGAAAAATAATTTAAAAATCATGGGAAAAGATCTTTTTCAAATGGGAAGGGTATCAAGCAATGGAACGAGCAGGGAGACAGAGGATGGCAGGAACAAAGAAGGATTTATGATGTGTTACGTATGTGTAACAATGGCTCGTGATAAATGAAATCATTATGTACTGCGAGCATGTACTAACAAAAATTCTAAAAAATAAATCTTGAAAGGTGAAAAGTAAAAGTACATAAATTAACAAATACAAAACACCCAGAACCAAAGCAGCTTTTGACATTGTGTGCCTACTCGCATCGCTGCACTTTCAATTTTTGTGTCAAATGTACACTGTGAAACCTAAGTGAGAAACTTAATTCTATGATTATTTCTATACTAGAACTAACTACTAATATTTTATCATGTGACCCCAGATCAAATAAGCCTCGCCATCCTTTTCAACCAGATCCGGTGTTTATCTAATTCTTAGTGTTGTGATAGATCAGCAAGAAATTACTCACCAAAAACTGAATGTAGGAACAAACTTTATTAAACTGGTGACTGACAACCTGATAAGAAGCCAGAAAAATGTTGGCCCAGGGTAGATTTTGCTTCTAGCTTAAATACCTTTTAGGTTTCTATAGTAACCACATTATCGCATTACCTCTCTTTTGGGAATTTTACAAGAATGTCATGTAATTGACACAAGGTTTACACTTTCCCAAACCTGCTGGTCAGGCAGACATTAGGTGGACATTGTAGTTTAACATTTAACCTGCTTCTCAATTTGTTCTCTTTGTTCCTATTTTATGGCTATGTATTTTCCTAGTGGGTTTATGGTTAGGTGCAAGGGAGTGAGTTTATCTACAGTTTAAGTGAATTTAAGTGACTTTTTAAAAATGGAGTTATGGAAGGAAAATAGAGTCTCTGGTAAGGTCTTCGGCAAGTATGGTAGCCACCTTTATGAAGCACTGTGGCATCAGAATAAAAGAAAGTTCCTCTTCGATTCATGGGATTTACAGCAAAGTAGATCCATACCACCATTTTCTGAACAGTTGGAAAGCTATTCCTATAGACCTCCAAATGACAGATCTAAGAGTTAACTCACAGGCTCCAGAAGTAGACAACACTGAGATACAGACAGCATTTTCCAACATCATGGGTAAAGAACTTCATCCTTACTTATTCACTTTTTTCTACTTTTGAAGTCCTTCACTTCCTTCCATAAGAAGGAGAGTTTTTTTTTTTTTTTTCTTTTAACTTTTAAAGTAATTCAGGGCCAGAGAGATAGCTCAGCAGTACAGCATCTACCTGGTAAGTTCAAGGTCTTGAGTTTGATTCCTGGTACCAAAAACTGATAATAATTATTCAGTCTAGCCATTTTTTTCCTTCCACTTACTGAAAGGCTGGCTGGCAACATCTTATCTCATTTTTCTCTGTTATGGATCCATTCCTTCATTATGGGGCCTCTTTCAGACATTGTATTGGTACTCTTAGACTTTTATTTGTTTGATTATTTTTCAATGAGTCAAGAAAACACTCAAAATTAATTAATCAACTTGATTGCTGGTTATACTTAGTACAAAACACCTGAACTAATTTCATTCCTGTCAATGGAAGCAGCTTCTGGAAGCACTACAAAAAATAAATGAATAAAAGAGAATAGTATGTGTGGTTTGTCAAACATGCCCACCTGTCTCTACTTCTGCTGAGAGAATAAAACGTAGGAAATCCTCTAATGAAGTGCTATCCTTTGCTTAGGTAATGTCATTTGAGTGAGACCTTGGCCTTTGTATTAAAATAGACAAGGTACTAGGTCCTTCCAAGGAGATACATCAAGACAGTGTTATTAAACTCTGTGATTTGCTTCTATAGATGGCATCTTCACACTTCTCATGGAAATCATAAGTGGTTGTGGCACTAACATTTATGACACAAACATATACACCTAAAATTTTGGTTTGCTAACAGGTCATATATATGTAAACAATACAGTTTTTTCCTCAATTAAGCTATTTAATGCAATAAATTACTGGTAGATAAAAATCCAAACTAGCTTGATCATGGAGTAAAGAAATAATTATAATTGCCAAAGACTATGCCTTTAGGTATCAGTTATTTTGGAACTTATAAAAATGAAAGTACACAGATGCCACTATAACAGATGACAAAATAACCAAAATCAAAGTTGACGGGCAATAGGGTATAATCTAACTTTGTTCATAAATGATCTGGAATTTATATCCTATGAGGTGACATGGGATATAAAGAACTATACTTCTATTATGAGGATGGAGTAAACATAGATATTTAGTACTCTACTTTAAATGGTAGGCAAATTACAGATTGAGACTTATTTGTTTATAAAGTGACCTGGGCAGAGTGTACCATGTAGGAGTCATACAGAACTTGCTTGAATGTTATAACTTCAAAGTTTTTCAATGTTGAGAATACTTTCCCATGTTTTGCAACTCATCATTTGGAAAAGGTAATTCTAAATTTCTGTGGTAATTGAAAAAAGAATTGAATACCACAATGTAAACTTTGTGGCACTCAGATCAGAAGTTCACAGTGTCACAGTCACTACCCTCCTAGGTATGCTGACTGTTACCCTGCTAGATATACCTATCCTTGGTGAAAACAAGTGCTTCTGTGTAAATTGCATTGGGGAAAGTGTCTAATTGTACCTTTTAAGGAAAAGCTTAATTCTGTCCATCAGATACATTAGATTCAGATATTTTATTTGACTAATGTACTCCCAGGTTTGAGAGAATATTTTAATGGTATATGAGGGAGTGTTCTTAGATTTATATTATTTTCAAACTTATTATTCCATTTGTATTCTGTGGTCTTCTCTCTTTGCATAGTTCTTGTGACTCAGCCACTAGATTAAATCTTCTCTCCATAGATATCAAATAAACTTTATTATGTGGAAATTTCTGTAAAGTTCCTGCAAATAAAAATAAAGCAGATAAAACTATACTACAACCAAATTTTCTACTTAAACATAAAAGTATTTGTTACTGAGAGTAAAAGGAGAAACAATAGTCACAGGACAAACCCTCTGTTCTACCCTCTCCTGCATAAAAGCAAGAGCATAAATTTCCCTTCGTAAAAGTGACATAAATTCCCATTTTGCACACCAAGAACACCAGAAACAGCCCTGAAATGAGTTTTCACAGCAAGCTTAACAGGCCTCATTTTTCATGTATTTCTCAGTCTTCTCTAAAAAATTTATTGCCCTTTGTTAAAATGGTATATGAGCTTCCAAGTTTAATTGCTTCTCTGAGTGTTTTCGTAAATTCTGTGAGGACTCTGTACCTATGAAAAAAGTAATATAAAATAAAATTTGCGTATTTTTATCTTTATATTGCTTTTTGTCAATTAATTAACAAGTTACAAAAACAGAATATAAGAAAGTAGAGGAAAAGTTGTTCTTTTGCTATATTTCCAATATTTATTACACAATTACTTTGTAAAATAATATTGTCTAAGCTGTAGTAATACACCTGAAAAATATATATCTAATTTTCAGAATAATGTAACTGCCACAAACAGGCACGACTAAGATAGTGTGCATTGAGCACCAGGGTTAATTGTGGCAAATTCATTACTTACACATAGCAAAACTAGGCTATGCAAATTTGTTTTAAGCAGATTTCTTAATTTCTTAGCCTGGAGCTCAATCACACAGGAAAAATCTTTATTTTCTTATTTATTTGTTTATTTAATAAGTATTTACAGAGCACATAGCAATTGTCTCTGTTGTTTTAAGACCTGAGAATACAAGAGAATAGGATGGTAATATTCTTGACCCTTAAGGAGCTTACAAAAGACAGGAGAACTAATGAACATTTATAGTAAGTTGATGATATGGTTTATAACAGAGACTACTAAGGGAATGTGCAAAAGCTTACCATTTATGATAATATCCTAAAAATAGAGCAACGAAACTTCCAGTAATTTTCTGTGTGTTTCTTATTTGTCTTCTTATCTGTATCCAACACTTTTAAGTGCATGTTGTTAATACATAGTCCTATACATTAATTTTATCAGACCCTACAGAACAATTTGCCTTGAAAGGCACTGCTTGCACAATCAGAAATGCCTCCTCAGTCACAAATTTAGTATGCCCCTGTGCTTCTAGAGGCAAAGCCAAAAAGGTGTAGAACATGCTATTTTCAGGGAAATGGTCTTCCCCATGTCAGTAAGCCTTCAGGTCCCCATATCATTGGGATGACTGCACAACAGTTCCTGTAGTAGTCAAGAATATATATATATCGCCCATAAAACCAATGAGTTAGAATTCTCTCCACTTGAAATAGCTGTTCCAAATAAACTAAACAATTGAAATGTTTCCTGTGGAATATTTATAATTCTCAAATTTCAAAATTTATGTTACATATTTTGTTTTATATACAAGTGGTCCTCAATAAAAAAAAATTTAATTTTTTAAAATATAGATGCTCTGTAATATACCTATACTTTTATGTCAATGTTTTATGCTGAATTAAACCCGGAATGCAGTTAATTGTATAATGAATAATTACGCTGCCTATCTTGTTTAGTTTCTCAAAGTTTGTACAATTACATATTTTATTCTATTTTATATTTACTCTTTTGCTTACTATATGAAAAATATATCAGTAAAAAAAGATAGTGGTAAGAAAAGTTATCATCCTTAAAAACAAGTCAAAACAAGTTAAAATAAAAAATGATACCTTGAAATATTTCACTGGAATTGTAACTTTGATAACATTTTATTTTAGATTCACGATGTTTCTAGTTCTCATGGAATAGAAACCTCTTTATTCTATGTAAGTTGTTCATCATTTTGCTGAAAAGCAGACTATATATATCTTTTCAAGAAAGCATTACCTGCAAAGGTAAGAACTTTCTTGTTAATAAAACTTCACTGAAGGTCTTTGTATATGAGTTGTTGACCAACTGTATCTCTGATTATTTTGCCATCTTTAGTATCATAAGAACAGCTCCCAGACAGCATTGCTGTAATTCTACATATAAATATTTGACAGCATCTATCATTATTTCATTAGGGTAGATTACTTCAAATGAGATCCTCAACTAAACTGGAATAAATGACATGAAGCTTCAGAGTGTGTATTTTGTATCCAGTGTTACTGGCTGCAGCAATGGATGGAAACGAATACTGGCAAAGTTGAAGGAATTTTTATATTTTCCAATTACTTTATAATTGATTGGCAGATAAAACACTTCCTTGCATTAATTTCCTTTTCTTTTTACAATTTGATTGCTGATTTACATGATAGTGGGCTATTCATGTTTTCATGGTTTTTCTTTTCCTGTTGGGGCATTTATCTTATTTTTGTTAATGTATACTTTTAAAATATCATTAAAATTTGTCATATTTACTGATGATATTTTACCCAATTAAGCAAATATATGAAATAAAAATGATGCTAAAAAAAATGATGTGTGTGTTGATGGCATCTCCCTAACCAGGGTTATTTTTGCCTTGGATCTAATAGAATAGAGATAAAAGTGATTTAAAGAGAGGACTTAACATACAGAGTTATTGTGAATTTTGTGCAAATCCATATTTGGATTTTTGGGGTTTTTTAGGAAGATAAGAAATATACTCAACAAAAATGCAATATTGTATAGAGATATTTAGATAACTATTTTACATATAATATTAGATTTTAAACCTCTCCTAAAGGAGCCTGTTGTGTAGAATAGAATTTAAGGAAAATAATTTCTGTTCCTCAGTTCTGGAATTCACAAAACTCAGTTAAAGTGAAAATTCCCAGTCCTTTCATGAAAACTTATAAAAATTTCAAGACATTAACAAAAAGGCCTTAAAACAGGTGTGATGCCCCAAGGAGGTTCATGTGTTATACGTCCATGGGTCTACACTGAATTTGTTTCTTCTGATCCTGTTCAGTCTACAGAGCAGGAAAACAAAATAAGGTGATGCATCTGGTCACAAATATCGCAGTATCTCCCCTCTTAGTCTCAAAGCATAGTGCTTAGCTGTGCACTTGGTAGAGTCAGGGAAATTCCTAATAATAGGAGAACAGTCCCCGTATACATCTCACACTTAGAACTGGGGATAGAATTGCTCCGCACATTGCTCCGCATCAGCTACCAGGGAGTAGACTACATCAAGGTGAACTCAGATATCGGCTTGGTCAGGCAGAGCAGGACTTCTGTGTCACTGTCTTCTATTCTGATCTCAACAGAACCCCTGCCTGTGCCCACGAGAGAAAAGAACATTGTTAAATGGAGTTTGGAGGATACTGGGGCATCTGCAGTGTTTCTAAGCTGAGTATTGTGTCGGGGAGTGGGAAACCAGGCAATCTGCAGGCAACAGTAGCTCAGGAGAGCTCAAGAATCCAGTTTCATTTTGTTGGCCTAATGCACTGGCCAACAGAAGAGACAGGAAATACTAGTAACGATTATTGGTCTGCAACAAATAAACTCTTTATATATGATTTTTGTCACATGAAAAAGTGACACATGAGAAAGTAAAACTGTACCAAGAACATTAGGACTGTGAGTAATAGAGTGGTCACAAGTTCTGCGGTTGAAAATCCCTCTGCTGTCAGTAGTGGCAGCTGCCAACCCTCTCAACAGACACCAAAATAATCTCTTAATCAAAAAGGTCCAGTTTGCCAACTTACTATAAGATGGGGGAAACGTAATCCACTTTACAAGTCACTCAATGGCATCTTTAATAAAGAAAGGCTCAGAATACATAGTTTAAGGCTTCCGTGGGTGAAGGCAGGTGTTTACTACCTAAATATGTATGAGAATGAGCACAGTTTTCTATGTAGCAATTTAAGATCTGTCGACAAAACATCTAGGGTCTTAGGAAAAGTGCTCCTGAACTGTTTTCAGGTAAGAGAGGTCTGTCTACTTGAGCTATCTATCCTGGGAAGGCTGTCTACAGAACAAAACATCTTCCCAGAAGAAAATTCATTGACTCTACCTAAAACTGACAATAAGGTTATTAACTGGTGAACACTCTTCTCTTGAAAGAATTTTCCAGAATGAATACAAAATCAGGAGGTTGAAAGCAACTTCAGTTCATAACCTTAATAGCAAAGCTGTGAGCTGCATTCCTCAACAGACTTGCAAAAATACTCTCCAAAGACTTCCTCCCTTGTGTTCAGTACCCGACATGCCTACAGCAATTTCTAACTGTAATTAACTTGGTCAATCTTAAGGAAAAAATTGAATAATGTAAAAATTCTCCCATTTCTTTCACTATCTTTGTGTTGGGAGCTGCTGGGACTGGAAATTGGTCATGTGTGGGAGGGCAGGACAGAGCCAGAGTGCCACAAGCACTCAAATATCTCAGTCTTGAAAAAAGCATCCTGCCTGGACCATTCAATCATTAGTCCCTAGGCAACCTTGCCTCATGATGCGAACTTTGCAAGAGTATAAATAAACACCCTTACTGTAGTTGTTAAGGTCCACTTACCCATTGGGAAAAAGGTCGCCTCCACCTGACACAGCTCTTGCCTCTTGTCTTTATATACTGAGAGACCAATGAGTCCCTATATTTTTGTAGTTTTATGCCTTCTGAAATTCTCAGATTCTCACATGTGCCCATTATTCCATTTTCCTTATCCACAAAATATTTAGGTCTCCTTCCCCAACAAATTCCCGTTAGAGACTCAATAGTATTCAATAAACCTCCTTTGCTTTCATGGAATGTAGAGCTTCTTGCTATCAGTGCATTTGGTTTTTGCTGCAATGCTTCAGCAGACACATCAGGGAAATCTCTACCTACATATTTACTTTCCACAATTTGTCCTGTTAAATGTAAAGCATAGCACATAGCATTCATGTCTTTGGGGAGGATGAAGTACTTAGGAATACATCGCACAGCAGAAATATGTACGAACTGCAGGATGGACTGAATGCTAACGCTCTTCAGTACTTTTACATTTTGAGTTGCTTCTTTCAGTTTTAGATGGTTTAAATAAAACTGGAGCTTTTAGACCAAGCTAGACTGGATTAAGTAATTGTAGATCATTACTCACCTTTCTGCAGTTAGTTCATGTAGTGAGAAAGCACAGGTTTGAAAATGAGGAGACCTTGCTTGGCTTTTGTCTTTATATTCCTGCTACATGGGTGCGGAACTCCATGTATCACATAATTACACTAAATTCCAGTTTATTTACTCATTAATTGAAAAACTGACCTATAAGGTGAATGTCTGATGCATCTTCTCTGATGGATTATTCAAAGTCAGGCAGCATCTCCTGAATGAGCCTTTTAGATATGAAATGTCTGTTTTCTCAGATGCATTGGCTTGTCAATAGTCCCAGATCTGAAATGTTATTTATCATGTGCACTGATTCACTATATACTTCTGTACATTTGTTTAAATTGCCACAACAAGCATTTCATAGCTATTCAGGAGCTTGCAGAGTATTTTAGGAAAAAATAAGCTGTGTTTGCCAAAGGCACATTGAGGAGCATATTGAGATAATAGTGTTTGGGACCGAGAGGAATCACTGATTAACTCCTCAGATTAGCTACTCTGGCTCTCAGCCCTGTCTCAGTGAAGGAAACCTATCTCAGAAAGACGCTTGTATTCTCAAGTGGTGACAGTGGGTGGAGGAAAAGAGTTAATTAACTAAATATTACTCATTCTGACTCTTGGGTTCAAACTGTCTGGTTTCCAAAGGTGCTAGTAAAATTCTGAGGATACCCATGTTTAAATAGGAAAAAGTTCTTCCTCATTATATCACTGAAAATGAAAATAAAAACATAATAAAACATTTCAGGGCACAAAACAAAATTAAGCTTTAGATCTCCTTTATTCCAGTATAGTCAGCTTTAAGACCAGTAGCAGAAAAAGCAAGCGTTGATCTTTGCCCACTTCTTTGCACTTCTGGCACACATTTTGCTTTCCATTTATATTTCATCTGCAGTAGCTCCATGTTTAAAGCTAAGGAGTTGAGTAGAATTGAACTCCCAGTATTAGGTAGGGAACGTGAACCTAATGTTCCAGATCGAGGTGAAGCTTATATAATGTGCACCAGAGTAAATTTAAAAAAGGGCCAGGGATATAGCTCAGTGGCACAAGAGCCTGCATGGCAAGCCCAGGGCCTTGCGATGGATTCCCCACACCGAACATAAATAAATAGATAAGAGTTCCAGGCCCTGAGCGCTGTTTGCAGTCCCTCTGATATGTGCTGCCTGCACTGTAATAAAGTCAGTGTTGATGTGCAAGGACAGTGCTGCATGGCCCTTCCTCCAGCGATGCATTTGTCAAAGAAGCCAAGGGCTCGACCTTGAGTTCTCTCTGATCCTGGGAGCTACATCTGCTTCAGGGAATAAAACGTTGCTTGTTCTCAGCATGAATCTCTGTTAGCGGTCAGATATGGTTTATCCAAGGTTCATTTGCTGGAGCTTGGGTACCAGTGTGATAGCTCTGAGAAGAGGTAGAAGCAGTGAAGCAGGGCTTGGGTGGAGGTAACTGGATCATGGGGTCACTGCCCCTGTGAGAGAAAAATGACCATCGGGTGAATGTGGGCCAGGGACTGAGAGACTGCGTTACTTACTTAGAAAGTGGATGATTATAAATCAAGGGTGTCCATGTGCTTGGCCTCTTATGTTCACACTTACCTGAGCTATCTATCCTCTGAGCTCTGCCATGTGATACCATTTTCCATAAGAGTCTCACCAGAAAGCAAGCAGATACTGGTATCATGTTTGGGGCCTCTGGAACTTTGAGCTAAACAAGAGCCCCAGGCCAAAACCATCCCCTGACCTTAGATATTTTGTGATAGCAATTGCTAAGTTTCCTGTTAAGACTTAGAATATTCCTTTTCTTCCTAAGTTCTCCATCAACTGTTCTAAATTTGGAAGAATTATCACAGCTTGCAAACAGACAAGGTCCTGTTTTAATTTTTTATTGTGATTTGAAATTTATTGCAATTGTTTTAACTATTTATAATGACCAAGATTATAAAGGATAAAGGCTGTAATATGCAATATAATTTTGCAAGCGTGGCAATCAGGTGTGTACATAAGAAAGGGAATGTAGCATGATTTGAGGAGTGAGTTTATGAGAAAGTAACATCCAGAGAAATTTTGCAGTGATAAATGGAAACTGTACACTGGGGAAAGTGGTATAGATATAGGAAAGAAGAAGGAAGTGGGGCTCTGAGGAGGACAGTAGCACAGGTACCCTCTACCTGTCCCTGACCATCCCCAAACACCCTTCTCTAATGAAGGGATCACTTCAACCAAATCATCCCAGAATAAGATCAATTTTATTGATAATGTCAAGAATATACACTATTTTAAAATACTGTCTACCCAGCATTGTAGGTGGCCATTGTGAAAGGAAAGATCTCCTAAGAATAAACACGGATAGCTGGGCATGGTGGCTTACACCTATAATCCCAGCAGATCAGAAGAGATTAAGAAGATCACAACATACTTGTTAGAAGAAAACTACAAGAGGAAGAGATAACAATCATAAAAATCTATGCAGGTGCACGCAACTGTATAAGATAAATTTTAACAGACATGAAAAATCAAATAAGCGTCTTAACACCCCATTGTCACAAAGAGATAGATGAGCTAGACAAAAAGTCATCAAAAACATAAGAGAACTTAACTGAACATGGGAATAAATGAGCTTAGTAGACCTTTTCAGTGTTCCACCCAACATCAGAATGGACATTCTACGCACCTGCACATGGGATATTCTCTAAAATAGACCATATACTAGCAGATAGAACATGCTTAACTAAATGCAAAAGAATTGAAATTATTCCATGAATAATATTGGGCCATAGTGCAATTAAATTGGAAATTATTCACAAAAGAAATTGCACAAACTCCATTAACACATGGAAAACAAATAACACCCTCCTGAACAACCAATGGGTCACAGATGAAATTAAAGAAGAAATTAAACAATATTTCCAATCAAATGAAAATGTAGATGCAGCTTATCAGAACCTGTGGGACACAATGAAAATAGTCCTCAGAGGGAAATTTATAGCAATAAATTCCCACATCGGAGAAAAAGAACCAGCATAAATAAGCAACCTTATGTTGTACCTCAAGTTTGTAGAAAAAGAAGAGAAAGTCAAGCCCCAATCCCAAAGAATCGAGGAAATTATAAAGCTCAGAGCAGAAAGTAATGCAATGGAGACTAAAAAAATGATGCAGAATGAACTGTAGTGTTGGCTCTTTGTAAGAATAAGTAAAGTTGATAAGTGCCTAGCCAACCTTAAGAAAAAAAGGCAAGAAAAGATTTAAATCCATGCAATAAGCAACAAAAAAGATGAAATTACTACGGATCCTGTGGAAATGCAGAAGATCATAAATACCTACTTCAAAAATCTTTACTCTTGTAGGATGGAAAACACAAAGGAAACAGATTTCGAGATATGTATGAATTACCAAAGCTGAATCAAGAAGATATAAAAATCCTGAATAACTCAATATCAGCCATAGAAATTGAAAATTTAATTTAAAAAAACTTGACCAAAAGGAAAAGCCCAGGTTCTGATGGATTCACAGATAAATTCTCCAAGAAACTTAGACATGATCTAACACCAATTTTCTCAAACTCTTTATGGAAATTGAAAGGTAAGGAATTCTCCCTAACTCATTCTGGAGAAAAGTATTACACTGATACAAAAACCAGAGAAAGACCCAACAAAAAAGAGAACTACAGGGTAATCTCCCTCATGAATATAGATGCAAAAGTTCTCAATAAAATACTAGCAAACATAATGAAGCAAATCACCAGGTAGATTACATATCATGACCAAGTGGGATTCATCTCAGGAATGCACCCATAGAGCTGAAGACAAAACTCACATGATCATCTCAATAGATGCAGAAAAAGCATTTGATAAAGTTCCATACTCATTCATGATAAAAAAAAAAACTACAGAAAATAGGAATAGATGTTTTTTACCTCACTCTGATAAAAGCCATCTATGACAAATCAACAGCCAACATCATACTAAATGGGCAAAAGCTGAAAGTTTTCACTTTAGAATCAGGAACAGGACAGGGACATCCACTGCCACCAGTCCTCTTCGGTAAAGTTTTGGAAACATTAGCCAGAGCAATTAGATAAGAGAGAGAAATAAAAGGAATAAGGACAGGAAAGGAAGAAGTGAAATTATCATTATTTGCCAAAGACATGATACTCTACATAGAAGACCCCAAAACCCATCAAAAGACTTGTAGATGTAATAATCAAATTCAGTAGCATAACTGGCAATACAAAGTCAGCACTCAAAAATCAACAGCATTCCTGTACACAAACAACAAACACTTTGAGAGAGAAATTTGGGAAACTACATCTTTCACAATACTGTACAGAAAAAGCAATACTCAGGAATTAATCTAACAAAGGAAATAAAAGATCTATACAGTGCAAATTATATTACTCTGATAAAAGAGATTAAAGAGGATTTCAGAAAATGGAAAGGTATCCCTTACTCATGGGTAGGAAGAACTAACATTGTGAAAATGGATACTCTTAAAGTTGCCATGTAGATTCAATGCAATCTCAATTAAAATGCCAGTAGTATACCTCACAGATCTAGAGAAAACGTTCCTAAAATTCATCTGGTACCAGAAGGGACCTAGAATAGCAAAAGCAATCCTGGGCCACAAAGGGAATAGAGTAGGCATCACAATCCCTGATTTGAAATTATACTACAAAGCTACTATGATAAATGCAGCAGAGTACTGGCAGAAAAGACAGGCCTAAGGATCAGGGGAACAGGTTAGAAGATGCAGAAACAATTACAAACACACTCAGCCATCTTATCTTCAACAAAAAGGTCACACATGTTCACTGGAAGAAAGATAGCTTCTTTAACAAATTAAGCTGCAAAAACTAGCTTTCCACATGCCAGAGACTAAAGTTAGGCCCATGCCTATCACCATGAACTAAAAGAAAGTCAAAATGAATCAAATACATAAATATTAAAACAGAAACACTAAATCTACTGGAAGAGAAATTTTGCTAGAAATCTTGAGTACATAGGGGTAGGCAGAGAGTTTGTGAACAAAAAGCAAATGACAATGGAAATACTGCAAAGAATCAAGAGCTCGGATCGAATCTTATTGAAAAATTTTTGAACATCAAAAATAATCACCAACAGGGTAAAAGGAAAACTCATGAATTTGGAAAAATTTTTGCCAACTGTCCCTCAGACAGAGGACTTCTCTCTAGAACATAGAAAGAATTAAAAAAAAAAAATCAAGACGCCCAAAATTGAAAGGTCCAGTCAAAAAATTGACATCTGAGATGAATAACATACTTCTCAGATGAAGAAATACAAATGGCAAATAAATATTTGAAAATGATTGACACCATCAATCATTTGCAAAATGCAAATTAAAAGAACAATGAGATTTGATCTCACTCCAGAAAAAATGGCTATCTAGAAATCAACCAATAACAGCTGCTGGAGGTGCTGTGGGGAAAAGGAACACTTCTCCCTTTTCTCCATTGTTGGTGGGAGTGTAGACTGATACAACCACTGTGGAAATCAGTGTGGAGATTCCTCACAAAAGGACTAGAGGTCCCACTTATCCCAGCTATTCCTCTTCTGGGTATTCTTCCAGAAAATCTGAAAACATCATATCACAGCAATATATGTGCACCCACGTTTATAGCAGCGCAATTCGTCATAGCTAAATCTTGGAAACAACCCAGTTGCCCATCAGCTGAGGAATGGATAAAAAGAGTTGTAGTAGTTTTTTACAATGGAGTATTACTCAGCTATAAACAAGATAAGCTTGAGGTTTTTATATGTAAATGGATGCAACTAGAAACCATACTCATAAGTGAAATAAACCAAACCTGCATGTATGAATGTTCTATTGTATTCCTAGTGTAAGAACTTGAAGTAGTAAATAAAATCTCAAAAGTACAATACATATTGCAAAAGAGAAAGAAACTACTCAAAGGGAAGGAAAAACTGGGATGAGGGAAAGGGGAAAAGAAAGAAAGAAGGGAGGGAAAATATATACGTATAAACAAGGATTGCTGGGATAATTGTACTGATGTCTATTGGTTTGCTGAAAGGAACAGTTAATGCTTAATATTTTGACCAATTTTACATGCTTATATCTGGTAATCTGAACAACTAATTTGAAGACAACAATTTGCAATGTACCAACCATTGTTGAATTTCTACCATCTTGTTTTGTGAAGCTTTGTATCATTTCTAATGCTTTTTTGTACTATTTTATATTCTCTTCAATTGTTTGATCAATCTTGCTTTCTTCTGGCTGGTTATCTGATGATAGCAACTTCACTTGGTGGTAACAAAATGTAATATAACAACTGTTGTTAATTTCCTGTCATGTTGTTTTGAAGTTCTGTGTCCTTTCTATTGTTTTCTGTGTTGTTTTGACTCTGTTGTTGTAATTTTATTATTCTTTTCCTCTTTAAAGTAAAAGAAATATGTCTTTCTGTCTGATCACTTACGGTTGAGGTCAACATGTGTATCCCTCCATGGCTATTCCCTCCCCAAGGGTCTCATCCACTCACAGTTCTTACCCTTTTAAAGTTTTCTTGACTTTAAACTGAAGGTTAGGGAGGCTTGGAAACAATTTAGGCAGGGTTTATTGTGGGAGAAGGGCTGTCCACCCCCAAAGCTGGCAAGTCAGTGCTGGTGTCAGTCTTCCATTATTTCATACCATCTCCCAGAAACAATGCCTGCTGCACCAGGCCAAAATATTCAAAGGATTTATTGGAGGATTTTAAAACTAAGATATCCAGTGTGTTGAAATAAATAATTTTGTAAGTGCAGTACATGTCTAGTTCTTTCTTTATATCTGTAATCTGTGTCTCTATGGACACTTGTTTGACTGCCATAAAGACTTATTTGACATGACTGCTTCCATTTTTATTTATTTTCTTTGTCAAACGCTTCAGCAAAACACATATGACTTTGGTAAGGAATTCTTTTGTATTTAGAACAGCAAACTCTTTAGCCACCTGAATATATTACATGGATATTCTAAAGGTAGCTACATTTTAACAAATGGGTTTGAAGCAGAGATATACTTACCAACTTACTCTGTGTAACTTCTAGCTAGAAAATACCAAACAGAAAAAAGAAATGAATTTGTGCACTCTTTTGATGACCCAGAAAGGTTTTGCTTTGAATTTTATGTCAAACAAGAGTGATGGAAAGTCAATGTTTCCTAGGATTTCTCAGAGTTATGAATGTGGCCTATTTCCATGTGTTTGAAAGTACTCCTGTGTATAGCCATTATTTTTCACTAAAGGTGTTCTTCCATCCTATCACTCATGTCTAAGTGCAATTTGAGTGAAAAATAAACATTCTCCTTCTAAAGTGTAAAGATCCATCTACAAAAGAATGATTCCCATCACTGCTATCCTATCACTCTTCAGCAAAAAACCCAAATCACCGTTCTTTTGTTTTGAGTGAGCACAGTAAACTTTAAATAATTGCAACTTATTTCTAGGCTATATTTATTTGTATTACGCATTATTACATGCTTATTTGAACAATTCATTTGATATATTTTTTCTAATTGTAAATGTTGTGTGTCTTTGTTCAGTAGGAATATTCTATAAATTTTCTAATAAAATTAATATAAACATATTTTCCTTAATGCCATATAACTTGATATTATTATATATGCCAAATAATTATGCTTCAGGTAAAAATAGAATGTATAATAATGACTCAATAATATTATAATGGAACTAACATTTTGTTTTATCTAGTGATAATGTAGCCATTGTAATATTGTAGTGAAAGCTATTACTCTGTGTTTGTGGTGACACCAGTGTAAAAATTCTACTGTAATGATACTTAAAGTGTAATACATATAATTATGAATGTTAGACAATATTTAACTATAAAATAAATGACTAGCTTTGGATATTCTTATTCTACTCTTGGAAAAGAAATTTTTGTCATAAAACAGTATGCCATGTTCTACGAGCAGCTTCACATATCTTATATCCATTGACATCTCATATCTTGACACCACAAAAAGGCTACATCAACTCTTTGATCTCTGCTTCCATGTTTGTGTAACTATGCTCTGTGATACTTAATCAAATAACTTGTCTAGTAATGCTGTTTCTCAGGACAAGTCCTTATTAATTGTTAAGCAATTGAATTTAATAACATTTTCCAGTACCAGTTAAATTCCTTAATTGTGGAATAAATTTATTTCCATTGCCATTATAGTGCATAGACCTGCTAGTCAAGTACAATTCTCAACAGACCATAATCAAAAGTATCAATAGTTTAATCTAGAAGATGCTGAAATTAGTTCAAAACAGAATCTTTGAAGTGGAGAATTCTCTAGTTTATCAGTTATAGTAATAATGAGAAGAATTTGCAACTCTATCAGGACTTATCAGTATCTTGTATAGAAATAAACTCATCATTTACAGTGGCTTTCTCTCCTGGATAGAAATAATTTTGCATTAATACTGAATAATAAACAGTTGTACTAACTCTCAAGGAGCATTTGTGTGTACCAATTTTTACACTAGTGTGTACATCAGCAGCACTCATATGTTCCCAGGGTATTGTACCATCTTCCCTATCTACTTCCTGAACTTTTTTGTCAGCACAAATGGAAGCACTACATCTACTAATCAATTTCTCCCCATGCCCCTTCCCCAGCCCCCAGAAATTACTGTCCGTTTCTATTTTTCCATCTAGATAGTTCATGTAGATGCAAGCATAAGATATGCAGCCTTTTATGTATGGGTGCATTTATTTAGTAAAATATTCAAGGTGTATCCATGCTGATATGTATATGGGTACTTCATTATTTTGTAATTGAATTATATACCATTGCCTAGGAATATACACTTTATTTATGCATTCATTCAGTGATGGACAGTTGGGTTTTTCCCACCTTTTGACTACTGTGAATAGGTCTGGGAAACACACATATATATATATATATTTGTGTGTGTGTATGTGTGTGTGTGTGTCATTTTTTCTTAATATCTTTTTCAGTCCTTTTTGGATACACAGTAGAATTTCTGACTTGTGTGATAACTCTATTTTTAAGTTACTGAAGAATTGGCAAACTCTTTTCTACAGATGTTGCATATTTTACATTCCTATCACTCATGTATGACGGTTACAATTTCTTTACATTTTCTTCTTTTGCAGTTAAACACAGGGTCATTGTACTGAATAGCATACCTTTTTAAAAAAATTTTTACATTTTTATGTTGAAACAAGGTCTCTTGATAAGTTGCCCAAGCTGGACTCAAACATGCCTAGGCTAGACTCCTCCTGCCTCAGCTCCCCAGAATTCTGGGATAGGAGGCACCAATGACCACAACAGACTTGTTGGTTTTAATCATGACCATCAAGGATAGTTTCATTTGTATTTCCCTAAACAAAAATGGTGAAAAATATTTTGTCTACTTGTTAGACATGTGTTTATCAATGCCTTTAGTTGAAGAATGAGTAGTCAAATCCTTTGCACATTTTTAAAATTGGGCTGTTGTATTATTGTTGTTGATTTATAAAATTTTGGACATGAACATCAGTTAGAAATAGTCTTGAAAGGTACAGTAGTCTTCCAAAAGCTTTAAACACTTATATTGATAAACACTTATATTGACTTAGAAATAAGATTTAGGGTTTAATTTAAAAAAAAGATTCAGAAACACATATAAAACACAACATTAAGACCATCAAATATGCAACTGAGTACAATTTGGTGATTAAGGTAATTAGCAGCAAGCCAAATAATAAATGAATTTTAATGATACCAAGTCCAAATGCAGAGATTAAAATGTGTCAGGCAAAATAAAACAGAAGTGGAAGACTAAAATTTGCTATAAAATATGAAATATAGCTAAAATGTTTGTATTTTTATTACTATTCACGCACTCTCAAATCTTTTACTTTCATTTAGCATTTTAATATCAATTACCGAGAAAGCACAAAAGAAGTGTGCAAAAGGAAATGAAAAGATTATCACGTGTTTAAAAAATGCTCTAGTACTCTAGAGAGTGGAATTCTTTTGGCAGGGTATTCAGTGGTGCGCACAAAGGCCAGGCCTGCCCCGCCCTCTTTAGGGCTCCGAAGCCAACCTTTGCAGTTTTGTATCAATCAGAGTGCAAAGGAAACATCAGAAACAGCGAGGCCAAAGGTGTAAAACCACTGAGATGGGAGATAAAGGACGGAGCTAATCAGATGCTCAGATGGTCCAGAAACCAGGCTATGGATTTAGGATGAAAGCACTGAGCTATTTCCGAACCAGCAAACAGAGCGGGGTGTGACCTTCCTCTGGGGAGAGAGCGCTGGGTCCAAATTTTCTCGAGGGTCAGGAATTATAAGCGAAGGAACGTTGATGAAAACGGACGGGAGCAGATTGCCTTAGTGCCTTGTGACCCGAGGGGTATATCTACCCTGCTGTTCTTTCTTGTGTAAGACAACAAGCTTTACCTCAGCCAGCAAAAACTTTGTAACGTGTTTCTCACAGTTTCTATTCAGTTTTTCATAATTTTAAGAATCAAAATTCATTTTGTCTTTGTATGAGATAATCTTGATTATTAGAAGTTATTCTACACCTTTGGTCTTTTAAGTGGTTTTCAACACTTGAAGTAGAATGTGGAGCCCACAGTCCACGAGGTGTTGCCTTGGCAAAGAGAGGCGCGGAGGAACCAAGGGAAGCTCAATGCTCAGACACTCGCACCAGAGTGCATGTGGCCTCACAGTTCTAGAGTTAACTTCCTTTGAAGACAAAGGAGGAAACTAGCCACACTCTGTCTTCCATTGGGCTCTTATAAATTTCCCCCTCTAGACAATGCAGTTCATTAGTATTAAACAATGGGCTATTCTCCCTAAATACAAAAATGTTCCGGTTTGATACCTGGCAGTGTGAACATCTAATTACATGTGCTTTCAGAGATTAAAATATGAACACATATATTTTGTGACAGAGAATGGAATAATTCATTCATATATCTTCTGTTACTATTGCAGGCATTATTTTATTTTTGGTTTTGAGTGGTTGACTTATTTCCAATTTATACAACTTCTGATTCACAGGTATTATTATTTGCCTTGCTAGATAAAAATGTAGCACAAGAGATAAATATGTAGAACATCAAATTCTAGGAGTAAAGTTTGCCTAATGGGTCATTCTTTGAACCTCAAAAAGTGATGGGGCAGATACCATGTGTTACACACTTAAATTCCCTTTCACTGTGGCCTGGAACTCTGGCACCAACTCATCCCACCGCAGATAGTTATAAACATGGGAAACAACACTGCTCCAAACAGAACTGTCTAATTCATTTCTAGGTTAGCATTACCTTGAGAGTTCATACATGTGAGATGAGAATCTTTTCTATTTAAGCCATTTCAGTTAGTGTGCCCTGTTCTTTGCAGAGAATCCTCATCACCATATAGATTCTAGATTATTATTTCATTAAATTGTCAGGGGAAGGATGTATACTTTAATCTTCAAAATCAGAATAAGCTCTTACTTTGTGTACAGCCTATATACCTGATATGCAAAAACTATGGTATGCATTGAGTAACAGCAATAACAGTGAAGAATATAGGCAGAAAATGCTTTTGTATTTTTTGTGTAAACTGAAATTCATCTTGAGATCTTATGAGTGTGCAGCACAATGAAACACATACACTATTTGAATAAAGTTACACTAAGAAGGATTAATGAGATTAGACAGCTCATAAGTATTGAAGATACATCTGTCTTGAGCCTTTACTCTTTTTGTCAAAATGCCAATATTAATTATACTAATTTTCTCTACATAAATTCTCTGCATAATTATCTACTCTGTGTGGTGAACTATAGGAAGAACACAACACAGACATACCATTAGCTATGTGTACATGCAAAAGTCCATTTGTTTTGGCCTCCAAGTGTCTGATTGTGTGTAGAATCAGTAAATTCTTGAGTCCAGCAAATAAGCAGGGAAATGTCTTCTTTAAGGGATGTTAGCTCCCTTACAGAAAATGTAAGAAAAGAGTAAGTGAAATGAGATGTCAAATTATAAAAAGACCTATAAAATAAAAGTTAAAAATGTATAAAGTGACATGCAGTTGGTGACATACTAAGTTTTACAGCTAAGAAATTGATGAAAATATTTGCTACTATTAATTATTCAAGCCAAAGTTTGCAATTAGCTGCAAATACAGTAAAGCATTCATAAAGCTTGGCTAATAATGGGAACAGTAGGTTTTGTATAGTGTATCTAATTTTCAGATGAGAAATTCTTTTCTCTTGTCTTTGTAGTCAAAACAGAGTGTGGGCAACCCTCAGGCCACAACAACACTCTTTGGTTTCTTCATTAAGTCTGTGATCCCTAGAAGGGTTGTTGAGGGACAGTGTACATCGTCTTTTTCCTGGAAACATGTAAATATAGATGCCACCATCTTGTATCTGAAGAGTGATTTTTACATGACATCCTACAAGATGAAGAAATGGAGTGAAAAAAACTCAAAGTTCTCCCAGTGTTGGTCTTCAATTAATATTGTGTGAATAAATACCCAAACGAAAATAGATATACAAATAGATAAAAAAAATTTGATCCAGTGGGTAAGCCAGTTTGCTGTCTTCACTTTTTTTTTTTTTTGTCTTCACTTCTTGCTTGACCTTTATCATCTCGAACTCTCCCTCCTCCTCTTCCTCCTCTTTTTCTTCTACAAGTTCCAGAGGGTCCCCAAGGGTTGTGATATTTTATTGTGTTGAAACTTACAATATAGGGTGGACAGAGCAACTTTGTTGAAGATAACAGTATGTAATGTAGCAATCATGGTTAATTCCAGTCATTTTGTTTTGAGGTGATGTATCGCTTTGTTGTTTTTTTGTTCTTTTAATTTTGTCTTCACCGTTTTGTTAGTTTCTTTAAATTTTAAAATAAAAAAACACCTCATAAGTTCCTTACCAAAAAGAAATTACTGTACAGCACGCGCGCGTGCACACACACACACACACACACACACACACATATATATATATATATATTTCTTTTTTTCTTGCCCTTTCTCTCCTCTCCCTCCAAGGTTCCTTCCTGACTTCACAAAGTTTGTCTCCGTGCTTGTCTTTTATTTTGCGCTTTATCTTGAAATCTTCTTAGATACCAGAAAATTCTCATTGTGTCATTTTCCAGGTTAAATAATGTTGTTGGCTATACTTGGGTCCCGTGCCTCAAAATAATGCTGGACGAGGCAAATATATTTTACAATTTCATTTCTATGTAGTTAACAAGGAAGACAAAATGTCATAACTCCTTAGGATTTTATGAAGATTGTTCCTAAGTGAAAGTTTGATAATTACAGCTTTATATGGAAATAGTTTGGGATAAAAAGACTTTCAAGGAATACTGCATTCCCTTCCACAAATTACTTTCTGACAAGCAGACTTTGGGCTCAAGCTAGTAAAATTTTATCCATACTCCCTTTGAGGTTTCAGCTAGGGGCCATGTGTTTTGTGAATATAACCTCATAGCAAACTTTTTAATAATTTGTGAGTTTTGGAAATATGACTATCAAAAATATGCAACTGCTTTGTATGACAAAACTTTCCTGCCATCCTTTCCCTGTATATGAAATGTAAATGAAATATAGTTTGAACATAATTAAGTAGCACTAATTTCTGTCGGTGCAGATTCATATTTTAATGATTAAAATATCTCACAAGGAATTGGTACATTTTCCTGTTTGGAAAAATGTATGCAAAATATTAATTCATTTGCGTGTTTGCTAGGTTTTCAATTGTACAAAAGTTTACTTAAAAATAATCACTAAATCAAATGAGTATATGTCTGCTGGTACAAATTAAACTTTCACTGGAAGGTATGTAGAAGTGATGCAGAAGAAATAATCACAAAAAAACTTTCCTATTTCTCTTTGTACCAAAAATATTTCCACTGTATTTTCAAGCAAGTGATAACACTTTCAAGTGCCACCTGGAGAATAAACAACTAAGAGCATCGGTGTAATTATTTAATTGAGCTTCAGTAGTGACATGGATCAGATCTATCCCCCAATAAAATTATTGTGCCATCTCATAAATAGACTTGATGGAAGTACTGCTTAAAGCACCTGTACTTACGACCACAAAATGGCTCTTTAAACTGTGTTCACATTTGGCCTCCAACTCCAGTGAGGACAAAACAGGAGGAAATAGGGCTATAACACCTTCTGAGTGATTTAGAAGAGTCATAAGGAAAAGCACCACTCTCTGAAAGTTTATACACTCATAGATAATAGGTTATGTGACCAGCATGATATATAGCTGGCCCTTCCCAGAAGCGAAGTGATATAGTGCTTCATGATTCTAGGTGGCATCAAATGAATGAATTGACAATAAGAATTATTATTGTGTACACAGAGGAAGGAAGAAGACACACTGATTCTATTCTTATCAAACAGATACATAAATACTAGGTCTAGGATTCTTGGTTCAGTATGTTAAAGAAAACGTAGATGAGCTTCAGGACCCACAAACACTTCGATAATAGGTATCAGTTTTATGGGTGCATATATGTTCACTCTAATCTTTTGCTGGAGTCTATGTGGCTATAGTCACAGTCAAGCAGATTAGACACCACTTTTTCTCTTCTTTCTTTTTGACCAGCACACGTTTCCAATAAATGCCCTTGACATTCATCTTGAGGAGAGAGGAATTGTACAAAATACAACTTTGTTTCTCATTCTAAGTCCCTTCTCCTTCCCTCCCCTTGTCTGTCTGCTCCTATGATTCCCATTTCCCCATTTTCATTTGGTGATACTATTCTTCTTAGCTCCTATTTATGGTACACAAAGTCCACATTCCTTGCGGTTTTGGGGCTCCTGCACATGACATATCTCTATTTCACTTATTTTCCCTTTCCCCTCCCCATCAACCCTCGACCTTAGTCTCTTGGATTTCTTCCCATTTGCAAGACATCCAGCCTCTTGTCTCTCTAAATACTGTGTGGCATTTCTCATTTGAGTAACACAAAGCGGACACTAAGTTCATAAAAATCTTGAAATGAGGACTCATTCAAATGGTAATGATTTGAATGTGCTGTAACCTACTAATAGAAGAATTCATCTCTCATTTCTGACTCTGGATTCTGACTTTTTCTTACAAGGGCACTCCCTGTCCTGCTAAAACCTTCTAATTTGATGAAATACATGTATGCATGAAAACCACTTTTCCCTTCTGCCTATGACTCCAGTCTGCAACCACAGCTTGTCCAGGCTCTCAGCTCACAGCCTACTGATGACCTGCGGTTTCCATTGTGCTTCGCTTTCTCTCTGACTGCTTCCCCTTCGTGGAAACAACTTTTTCTTGCTAAAACACTATAAGCACCTCTCGTCTCCAACAGACTAACCTTGTGTGTCCTCCTAGACGCTGGCTTCACGAACTTAAGCAGGACGACAGGCAAATCTCTATTAAAGAACATATTGAACTGCATTAATACAGTGGGTTTCTTTTTTCATTTTTAAACCTCAGATTTCTTTGAGATCACATATGTCACCGCAAGAAACCTGCAGCCTCACAGCGCGTCTTGCACATAGAGGGTCAAGAGTCTTTATAAAATGGTTGGTGGGCTGGAAAAAATAAACTATAATTGCTACAAAGCTTTCATAAGTCTTCTTTAGAGTGCATTTGTTTTTAAGTGAAGAAAAATATAAAGACTAAAGGTATTACTGATTAATTTTTAGAACTGGTTTCATTCAGGATAAAAACAACATTAAAATATTTGGTAATAAGGGAAACTTCCAAAAGCAACTGAAATGATTAAATCTCACCTTTAGTATATTTACTTTTTGTTGAAGCATTAATAGCACACCCTGTTTGAAAGTACCTTGGAATTCACATTTTTTTTTTTTTTTGTAAACGTGGCATAACTGAAATTCACAAGGAAGGCATAAAGTTATATTGAGTTGAAGAGCCAACTCTTCTAGAAATATTCTATTCTCAAAGTAGAAGAAATGAGACATAAACTTCACTTATCAACTCTCCCAGTGATTTCCTTAATACCAAGATTTTCAAATGCCTATGTAGTGGCTACAGTGATGTTCCAAACCATTCATCACTAGAATTGAAAGACTTATTCTATACCTTCGGGCAGTTCTTCATGTGATAGCTTTCAGCTATCAAGTTATCCTGTACTTACGCCCAGCTGAAGAATGCCTACTCATACAATACCTCACACTGTCTCTAGTGCCACTCTGTCTATACGCTATGAATGGTAGTGGGTAAATAAAGACATTGACAGTTCTCATTACCTTGAGACAACTTAGAAGGACTACTGAAACATCAAGGATTTTTGTGGGGTTGACTGGACTTCTTAAGACTCTACCGCAGTTAAACTTCTTTCCAAAGAAGTTTCTCTCCCTCCACAGTGCACCTCTCTTCTCAAGTACTGATTCTAGGAATGTTTTCTAGCAAACTCTGGTTTTCGTCTTGAGCTTGGACCCTAAGGAACAAAAGTATAAGTACAAAGATCATTTGAACGCCCATTGTAGTAAACTTTGCTGAGAATAAATTTTGGCAACAGCCATCAAAATGATAGAAATATTTGAACTCTGGAAAGGAGAATATCATGAAAGACTGGGTATGGGATGTGAAAGGAAATGAGGATTCAAAGGTGATGAAAATTATTATGGCATGCATATTGGAAAAACATGGGCAAGAGGTGATGATTAGAAGAGATATGGGGACAGATAGCCATTAACCTATTTTGTACTATATTAAGTATGAAATATCTATTAGACATCCAGTGGAATGTCAAATTGTCAATTGGATTTGCACATTTACAAGCTGGTGGAGTACAAGTGGGTGGAAAATATAATTTAAAGTTCTTTGACACACATTTATTTAAAAATCAGTTAGAATCAGTGATGTCTAAAGGAATGAGCACAACTGAAGAAAAGAAGACCAGCGATTGAGGTACAGAACACTTCAGTTTAGAGACTGATAGGAAGACATGGCAAAGACTGAAATGGGGTAACAATCAAGACAGGATAAATACCAAGAATACAGGAAGAGAGGCGGGAAAGCTGATGGACGAAAAGAATGTGATCAACTATTTCCAATGTTGCCTACTGATCAAGGAAGTTAGCTTACAGACATGTACTAATAAAGAATGAAAATTTTAGTAGAAGAATGAATAAAATAAATTAGCTTCAGTAGCTTTCATGGTGAAATTGATGTCAACATCACTAATGGGATAATGAGACAGAACACAGAGTTAGTTTTTTAGAATGTATAAAGAGAGTAAATAAAACTTTCCAGGTATTTTGCCACAAAGATGAGCAAAGTATTAAGAAAACAGTTTATTGGGTAAACAGAGTCTGAAGAAGCTTTCATAAAATAAGAAATAACAACACAACATCATCTGTATGTTGATAGGCATGGAAGAACAGAAAACTGAGGATATAATAGACAGAAAAAAGCAGCTCTGGAGTTAATTAGGATTCAGGGGGTTAGAGTAGGATATACCATACAGATGAAGAGAATTGTATTTGATATAAGCATGATAATAGAATAATAAAAATAAGTATTTTACTGTCAAAAAGACTCTAAAAGGAAACAGATTAGTAATTATGGAAGAATATTATAAATGAAGCTTTCTCTATAATGTCGACAATCAACAGACATTAAGAGTGGTTTAAATTCTTAAGAGTAACTAATGAAATAACTATTTTAAAAACCACAAACAGTTAATTTCAATTCATCCTGGTGCATGAAGAAAAGAACTTTTAAATCTTCAAATATCAGCTACATTTCCTTATATATGAGTGTGATTCTGAGGATACTAATTTTTTTTTTTTTTTTTTTTTGCATTTGTGAGACAGGGTTTCATTATGCAGTTCAGGCTGGCCTTTTACTCATTTTGTAGCCAAGGAGGGCTCCAAACTCGTAGGGATCCTTGCACTCACCTCCTGAGTGCTGGGATTACAGGCGTGCCTCACCATGCCCAGCCCAAGGACATTAGTTTGAAGAAGATATTTGTCAGTAAAATGCAGCTAGTAATGTACCTTACAACTTAGTAGATCCTCTCCTGTAAAACTAGGAAAGTGTTCCCCCTGGACAAAGAAGACAAGCTCAAATATGTTTATGAAAACAATGTAATGGTAAACATTATATCAACCTAAATTCCCACCAACAGCAGACCTAATTAAATTGTGCTTCTTTAGACTTTGGCTTAATTTACACAGCACTAGAAGTGATACTTCTTTTTGAGCTTAACTGTTAGTAGTTAGAGTCTGATTTTATCAACTCTGAGCAAAATGTAATTCTCTATTTTACCTTCTTTAGCCATAAACTAAAAAGGAAAATTTTACCAGTCTCATTTTTTGTGATGATTGTTTAGCATAGAGCTCAGCATATAACTAAACACATTGCCAACATGTAACAACTGTGAACTATTATTAATATAGAGAATATCAACATATGGTGATGAAAACTGGATTTTCATCTGTCAACATGAATGAGTTCAAATAAATTGCATTTACTATATTGTAAGATGATACATGAAATGGTAGAATATGTAGTTTACTACTTGAAGCATGTTATGTATGGTTACTGCATATGGACATGACAGTGAAAGGACAAAATTGGGCACAGGAAGTCTATGGGAGCACATCAATAATGAGAGTGTTTTGCTTTCTTAAAAAATTAGACCTGGGGCTGGGGATATAGCTCAGTGGAATAAGCACTTGCCTAGCAAGCGCAGGGTCCTGAGTTCGATCCCCAGTACCACAAAAAAAAAAAAAAAAAAAAAAAAAAATTAGACCTGAAGGGAAGTATGTGTAAGACTATATAACCTTCAGTTAATTATTTTCTATATTTTTGCAAATGCTTGACCTGTTTAAATATTAAAACTATCATAGTGTGTCTAGATGTCCGAGCAGTATATCTGTATTTACCAGACTCTTGAATTATAATTCTCTTAACTATATAAATTTTAGCAATCATTTCTGTAGCTCTTAAAGATACAGTTTCATTTAACTACTTGAGTTTTCTTTTTTAATAATTATGGCTGCCTATGTGTCATAAATTGATTTCACATTTCCAAATCATCTTATTACTAAAATGTTTATACATGTGAACTAATAGAAACATTTTGATAAGTATTGGTTGCAGTAAGGTAATAATTCCATTTTAAAAATGGGTAGAATATTCAAAACAGGAGTCAAAACACAGAGAATTCTCTAGCTTCCCACTCAAAACTTCCCATATGCTGCCACTCTTAGCAATTTTATTTATTTATTTTTTATGCTGACAACTGAATGCAGGGCCTTCATGCTGAGCTCCATCCCTGGCGTGCTTCCCTCCCTCCCTCCCTCCCTCCCTTCCTTCTTTCCTTTCTCCCTCCTTTCCTGTCTTTCTTCTTATGTTTCTGGCAAGAATATATAATAAGATTATGATGTTAAACAGTGTAGTCATTTTAAATATTTCTAAATTTTTGCAGCACCACTTACATTATTACATTAGTATGTTATGTTAACTAATTTCATAGCACCACTTTTCTTCCTTTACAGTAAGCCCCTGACTTATGAACATTCCAGATGCAAACTTTCACAGAAACAAGTGGCCCTTGATGAGAAAAAATTATGGGAGTAGCTCACGTGTGTGCCAATCATTGTCACAGTCATGCTTCTGTGTGTTTAGTGGACAGTAGTAGAGTACAGTTGGGGACTTACTGTACAGGGGACCTTGGTTTATGAACTTAATTTGTTCTATGCTTTTGGAAAAGATGGACACATTTTAGTTTGTGTGGCAAAGACAGCCAGTGCACAGTGTGCAAACGAAATCCAAATTTTGCCAGACACTTCTGTTTATGAACCAAATTGTTTGCAAACAAAAGTGTTTGTGAACTAAGGTATCACTGTGTGTGTGTGTGTATGCATGTGTGTGTGTTTGGTTTTTTATGCTTTATATTTGTGTCAAAGGTATATAACTCATTTTGTTGGCTTACAAAGGAATGGCAATTTATATCCTTCTCCTGGACTGGAACTCATTTGCGTGTCAGGGACTTACTGTACTAGCAAGATGCAAAGTAGGATTGTTAAGTAATAGATTACTTTCTTCAAAGTTTAAACTTCCATGGGTGTTTTCACTGATTGTGCCCTGCACCAGGTCACTGGAGGAAGCTCTGATGGTGGCCCTTTGTCATATTTAGACGGGTTTCCTTCTTAATTCCTATAGCAACATTGCATGTGTTCACCAAAGCACTGTCTGTGGTGGAAGAACACCTTATTTGAAATGAGATTTCCAGACATTTCATTTTCTTTCTTCTTTTCTATCTCAACTAGTGTGGTTATCCAATGGTAAGTGTAAAATTGATGAACTCAAAAAGAGTGATCTTGAAGTTGCACAAAGACATAACAGTAGCAAAGTTCATAGAATAATGAATACCAATATTCTTATTGGGAAATAAAATATCTTTTAAAGAGAAAATATGTGCCAGGCAGCTGTGCTTCCTGGAGTGACCTCTAGAGATTCCTATGAATATTCTCTGCACAGAGCTCTTTCTCTGTTCATTATTAAATTATTTCCCAAACTTGCCAGATCCTTTATAGTGTCATTTGACCTATAAAGAAAAAAATGCATTGAAACAGAAGTTTCTTTTCCCTTCTGAGCAAATGAGAAGGGCAAGATTTGTGGAAGTTTTTTTTCAAGAAAGAAATGAACTACCTGTTATAGAGAAACATGCGAAGGAAAGAGTCAAACTCTGTGTTTGTGGCCTTCCTAATCAGTGAGTTTCAAGGTGCAATGTATCATTCTGTACTTCCTGGACAGTCAGAATCCCCTCAGTCGGAACTGGTGGCATGAGCAGCCAAGTACAGCTATCACTCAGAGTAAGTCTGGCCTTACTCTGGGTTTATGAGAAAAGTAAAAAGGAAAAACTTTATCAAAAGAGCGTGAAGAATATCTTAGAGGTCACAGACACCAGTGGTCCTGTGGTATGCTCCTACCTCCTGAGGTTTTCTTTGCCTCACATGGTTGTTTTTCCTAGTCCTCAATGAACATTTCAAGCAAATATTCTACTAAATTTCTTCTAGCTGACCTGATTTAGAAACGTCCAGCAATAGTGGGAGTTTTTAAAAAGTAATTTAGTTGTATATAAAAAGATAGAAATCTCTCTAATGGCTTCAGACAGTTCTCTTACTATGTGGAAGAACACTATTAATAATTAGTACATTTATTTAATGTTGACTATGTGTTATGAGATACTGTATTTTACCTGTATTGGTTTAGTACTTCAATTACACCATATGGTGTAATATTGTCATTCATACTTCACACGAGAAAGTTTTCACAGAGACTTTAAACTGTGCACTGTAAACTCAAATTTAAATAATGAAATTTAATTTAAACCTGAGTATATGGCTCTAAAACCCTAACTTGCAGGTTCTCTGATATGCTGACTTTGATGCCTTTACACTTAATATCATATTTAGGTCAAAGAATCATAGAAATTAGTAACCTGTTAAGGCCAATCTGTCCTCTAGGGTTGAAATTACTTCAGTAGCTACCTCACTAGCCATTCAGCATCTCTAGGAGAAGAAACCCACAGTCTTGTCAATCTGAAAAGTGTATACAGTTGGAAAACATTTAACCACCACTTGTGTTCAGATTGCCTATTTTACTGGCACAAATACCAGAAAGGTTGGCTGAGGGACACTTTTCCTGTAAAAGAAGTGAAAAATGCCAGCACTGCTCAGTATTCAATCAGCTGCCCTCGGGGAGCACATCTCATGAAGATGAAAGCTTGTGTTTTACTGCTTGCAGAAAACTGCTTACTCCCTCGAACCACAAAGCTTCCATATGTATCAAATAATAGCTGTGCTCTTTGTGACCCTGTTATTAAAAGATTTACTCAAAATGAGGCCTTCTTAGGGACAGTATAGGGCTTCAAGGTGGAAATCCTGCCCAAAATAGGAGGGCGTCTCCGAACTGACAGAAACGTACCGATCTGTAGAGCAGCGTGTAGCATTAACGCTTACATTTTTCTTTATCGCAGCGAAAGTCTTTTGTGCTAAGAAAATGATGGTTGTATTATGTCAGTGAGAAGTGCACCTTTGCATAGAGCTCTTCTCCAGAAAACAAGCACAGCCACTTTTCAGAGCAAGTACGCATTTGAGAACAGATATTAGAATGAAGGTGCGAATGAAAACTCTGCCTAAAATCTCTCAGGTCTTTAATCCAGCCTGTACAAATCTCTTTGAGTTACATTTCTGAACCATCTATTTTATCTACTTATTAAAGCGTTTAAAATGTTTTAACAGGAGCTTCATTTTCTGAAAAGATATCACAATTTTAATATGTGAATTGCGATGTTATGGTTTTAACTCTTTTCCCAAGTTTCACTATCTAAAATTCTATGTACTTTTCCTCACTTTAAGGCTCATCCCACTACGTACGGGTAGCAAGACACTGTTAAGCATACAAATTCCCATGAAAAATGTAAAGTAAGACTGTCTGACTACTGTCATAGAAGCAGTGATTTTATACATTGTTAGTTAGGGCTAAGATTATCAAATAACATTTCAAATTTTTGTGCAATTGGAAAAATACATTTAAAATATAGACACACCGCTGTGGAATAATCATCATTTAAAACTTGGAAAATCAGAAATTCTTTTTGAATTAACCAGCACTGCATAAAGCAGAGATAATATGTCATTATCTTTAGGTGATGTCAATGTGTTCTGCAAGGCTGTTATTTAATGTGTGTTGAAATTCATTTAAGTAATAGGTATAACAATAATTTAAAAGTCCTTATTGATATAAAAGTAGAATAATTTATGAGCAAGCAAATGAAAAACTACCTTTTACCCAAGAAAATATTATTAGTTTACTAGATACGTGTGTGTGTTTTGTACGTTGTGTGTGTGTATGTGTTTGTGTGTTTGTGTGTGTGTGTGTGTGCCTGGAATGAAAAAAGCCCATGTATGTGCTTAGCAAGTCCTGTATCACTGAGCCACACCCTCAACATGCTTTATCAGATTTTATGAGAAAAATTTTGTTTCAACTAACATAAATTTGAAAGTGATAATGACATGTATAAAAATAATTTTATTATTTAAAACTTTTTCACATAAGGTTAAATGAAAAGTTGATTGATCTTCATAGAAAATTGATTTATACCAACTCCGATAATCTTTCCTGTTTAAGAGGTCCTGTTTTAACACATACTCATGAGTGTAATGTACTGTCATAGTTTTTGATAACTCCTGATCTTAGAGGTAATAAAAGGTCAACCCTGGTCTTTTTAATTTCCAATTTACCTACATGAATGGGGCTAAGTATAGAGGTCATATGTTCAAAATTCTTTTATATTCATTTTGTGTAAGTTACCTTCCTTTCCTTGTCCCTTTTTCGTTTAGAGAAGGATTTTTAATATAATAAAATATCAGCCTAATGGCTATGGTACAAGTTCCTAATATGTTTTTTGTTACTGTATTTGTCCCTTTTGGGGTACTTTTCCATGATTTAAAAAAAAACTGAGTTGGTCAAATTTATCAATGATTTCTGTTTTGATTTTTGGACTTGGGATTTTATTTAAAATATATTTTTAAGGTTAACATGAAGGGCTTTTCTGTCAAATTTTCTTCTAGTAGTTTTATAGCTTTATTATTTTACACTTCAGTCATGGGTATTTCTTGAGCTTTTATGACCTGAGGCAGATGTCAGCAAAATATAGGCCACGGACCAAATACCATTCAGACAAAGATAACCTCAGTCATGTGAATTGGTTTATGTGTTGTGTATAACTATTGTCACACTACAGTGTCAGTTTTGCATGGAGTGACAGAGACTGAAAATATTTACGATCTGTCCCTTTATAGAATAAATTTTTTTTTACTTCAATGATAAACAATTAAAGTGCAATATTAGTTTTGGTAAACACTATGTCACCTTTTATCTACTGGTTGAAAGTTACTGTTATAATGTATATAATTTTTAGGGCTGGGGATATAGCTCAGTGGCACAGGTGCCTGCCTGGTAAATTCAAGTTCCTGAGTTTGATTCCAAGTACCAAAAAGAAAACTAATAAAATATATGATTTTTTAGTGACTTTTACCAAACGAATACAAATATGCTATACCAAAAGATCAGAATCGGAGCAGAACAAATTAATTCTTTGACTTATTCTAAGTGAGTGAATCCCAGATACTGAATGCTTGTCATTGAATGATATTTTCCTTCATCCTTCAGCTTATCTGTAAGAGAGTACTGGGTATATCTGCGGTATGTTCACACAGCTAGAAGTATGTGTCTCATATAAGACTTACCTGATGTAACATGTATCATTAAAGGTGTTATCTTTACTTTGAATGGAGTATGTTTTTTATTCTTGATATGTAAAAATGAAAACGTCACTCTCTTATCTGATTTCAAGGTTCCAAATGCCCAACCACATATTAAGCACATGAGAGATTTTTTTTTTGTCAATACCGGACACTTATTTTTCATAAATCAGAAAAGTAAATGTATGTCCTTTTTTCTAATTCCCTAAAATATTTAACAAATAATGAGTGTTATTGAGAATTTCCTTTATGACAAACAGTGCATTCATTTGCCCTAAACCCTTACCACCTAGGGAAATTAGTGATTCAGTGACGCGCAGGCGTCCCCTAACTCTCCAACATGGAAAGAAAGTGGAAGGGAGATAAACTGACTGTCTTCCTAAGGGACTGAAACAGGAGACTCCGCCTGTCAAGTGAAATACAGTTCTTTAAAGGAGCAGTTAAATCTTTGTCGTTTTCAGATAGCCCGGGAAGTGGTAAATGGCCGCTCATTGTGGGGAACTCATTTCGAGTTCTTCAGAAAGGCAAAACATCTAACGGTGCGGTGGCCTTTCCGCCCCTCAGGAACTTTGATTGGACCCTGACAGCGAAGGAGAATGCAGAGAACTGAGTCTCCAGCACAGCTTCTATAGCACCCTGGGGTCCTTTGGAAAAGACTCTTCCAACCTCAGCAGACGAAGGGTTAGAACAGTTACTACTCAAGGCAGGGGTCTGAGATAAACGACCTCCGGAGTCCTCGCTCAGCCTCACCGGTCTTTGATTTTCAACTGCCGAAGTGCAAGCCGACTTTAACTAGGGCATGCAAAGAGCTCTCATCCTGGCATGCAGTTGGCCTTCGCTTCGTAGTATGGCGCAAAGAGAAGCGATAGCTAGCGAGGGACACAGCAAGCTAACAACGGTTATTAAAAGTCAGTCTTTCCACACATTTTCATGCTTTCCAAACGATGCCGCATCCTTCATCCTCTGGGACGTTGTTTCTGTGGGTAGCAGCACTGATTATTATAAGCAACATAAGCGTTAAATGTGATTGTTTATGCACCTATATCAGAAAGCAACTGTCAAAAAAGAACGATGCATCTGCTTCTCTCTCTAGTTGAAGGCAGGAAGCATTTGGATTCTGTTTGTTTGTGGGTAATATACTTCACACTGCAAGCTGTAATTAGACCATGGATCTTTATATGCACAAGTTTAACTCTGGAAATGCAGTGACTGCCAATTCTCAGGCTTGTGGCAACTTGTTCAGCTTTGCGACTGAATTTTATTTTGACTCCTTTTAAGCTTCTTGAACTACCACTACTTTATAATGTAGAAGAAAAGTCAGATGCTGTTGTAGGTTAACATCTGTGACATTAAAAAATGCTTCTTTTATTATTTGCATGATGTTATGAGACTTTAAAGTCACAAGGTACCTTTATGATCATCCAGTAAAAGCTTTCATTAATAAAAATCAACAAATTGAGATTTTTGTCAGTTTTCCATTTTAAAACTATTTTCCTGTATTTAACAAATGCTTTTTCACCTTATTTCTAACGATTTATTTTTACTTACCTAATTATTCCCTACTTAATAAACTATTTATTATAGTGACCCCATTTAATCTTTATAGTTTCATCATTTTACTCATAAAATACACTTAGAGGTAGTAGCATTGTTTCTGTACCTACATTTGAAATATATGATCAATTAAGTCTGTTCATTACATCAAATATTATTGAATTGCAGGAGAGTTTGTCATGGATAGATATGTTTTTCTTTTTTTTTTTTTTTTTGTTTTTGCGGTACTGGGGATCGAACTCAGGACCCTGCGCTTGCTAGGCAAGCGCTTATTCCACTGAGCTATATCCCCAGCCTTAGATATGTTTTTCATAGGTATCTGGAATATCATTTCCTAGAATCCTAAATCCAATTAGTTTATGATAGTGAAAAGTGAAAGCATTGAAGAAGAGTTGTACCGCAAAGATAAGCGTCTATAAATCCACTTACAAAGCTGAAATAAGAACCTTAAGTCAATAGACCCGGAGATTCACAAATTGCATTTCAGTGACTTTATATATTTTCAGGCAAGGTTTAGTTGTAACCAAATTTATTTCAGTTGGCAAATTTTAAAAGGGGACTATATAATTCATTTGGAAACCACCCTGAGCTATAAAACAGCCACAGTTTCTCCTGAATGAAATAGTGGCAAAAGTTCACCCATTCAAAGGATATTTTGTAATCTTAGATTTTTATCTTCATAGGTATCAAAGACATGGTGTTGGGCAGGCAGTTGAACATTAGCGGGCCTGAGAGACAAAGGGAATCTGAAGTAGTAAGTGGTGTTAGTTAAGCCCCTGTCAATCCCTATGATTTTGTTCTGAAACCCTGAGTAATTTTTATTGTTGCTTTGCTTTGTTTGTGTCTATGTTGTTGGTATTTTGCTACTGTTCTCTTTTTATTATTTTATTTTAAATACAGCAAAAATGAAAAGACTTCAATGTGTAATGCATTAATAGTCATTTGTTGGGTCTCACACCCAAAGCCATCTCATAGAACACATGACATTTCCATTGTACATTGTCTTTCTGATGCCTGGTCTTCTCACTCAGAAAAAGGCATATGGAATTCCTGGCTGCCACAGTCAACAGCTCAATGAGATTAGGAAAAGAAATGATCTTTAAAGACCCTTCTCTAATGTACTGAGACCTGGTTTAAATAAAAAAGAACTTACCTCATTTAAATCAAGAACTTACCATTCCTAAATTTTCCTTTCTTAAGTTCCTTATATGATTAAAGACCATGAGGAAACACTGACCATATAGAAAATACAGGGTGACATTAAAGTAACTTTTAAGCAAAAACTTACAATATGCATGAGAATTATCCTAGTTCTCTGAATACCAGGAATAACTTTTGTGCATGTTATGGTTTGTGTCTGGATGTCCTCCCAAAGCCTCATGCAGTCATGGAGTGGGATTTTAGAGTTTGTGATTGATCCATGATCCCATGCTGGAATCATGGATGTGAGTGTTACACCAGCCCTGGTATGGGTAGTGTGCATATGTAATGGAGAGAGAGGCTGCTTGCCACTCATTCCTCCCTTTTATTACTATTTGTGCTGTTTTCTGCTGCCATGAACTGTTGCCTTTGCCATATGACATTCTGCCTTGGAGCCAGCCAAGTACGGACTGAAACCTCCACAAACTGTGAGCTAAATAAACCTTTTCTTCCTTCATTTTGGGCATTGGGTATTTTGTCTCAGCAATGAGAAAAGTAAGCAAGACAGAATTTGGTACCATAGAAGTGGGGTCTTTGCTGTGACTATACCTGATCATGTGGTTCAAGAGCCTTTGGAAAAGGCTTGTGGGAAATGTTTGGAAATGTTCAGAGATGTGGCCTGAAAGAGTAGAGCTGGAACGCCTTCAGCTGTTCTGTGTGGGAGATTCTGGTCAGAGCTCAGAAGATAAGAAGGCTGAGAGAAATCCTGCCAGTAAAGACTGGGTCTGGGAGGTTTCTACTGGGAAGAAGGACTGCATTGGGTTGTGGACTCCAGATGATGTCTGTTAGGGCTTGCCAGAAATTTGGTCTGTATTTTGCTTGTGTCCAGAGACTTTGCCTGAGACTCAGATTAGGGGAGGTATGGACTGATAAATCTGGCAAAAGAAATTTCAAGGCAGTTGAATGATGGGAAAGTGGCATGGCTATTGATGGGGGCTTTTAGCCAGATTTATGTTGAGAATCAAGAGCAAAGAGCCCAGCAGGATGATTTAAAATGTTGAGTTTGGCCAGAAAGAAAGCTCCTTCAAAGCTGTGGATTACAAAGGTAGAATTTAGGAGATCTCCATTGCTGAGGAGGAACAGTGGAGTAGAAAAGCTGGCCTAAGGGCATCACAAGAAGCAAGTCATTACCCCTTGCAGCCTCAGAACTGCAGAGATAAAAGACCTTGCCTTGAGGAGAAAGCTGCAGAGTGCCATGCTCCAGAATGGCGGTAGCAGCTGCACCAGGTTCCAGAATGGCGGCAGCGGCATAGAGAATTTGTTCTTCAGAATCAGGTTCAGAGTACTCAGAGATCCAGGCACTCAACCCCTATGGGCAAGAGAGAGGAAATCTTGGCTACTGCTCCAGGTAGCTGAAGACCTTTGCATCATCCACACGACATTGGTTTTAGGCGCATAGAGAGTGAAAGAGTTCTGAGGTTAAGAAGGCTTCCACCTTTATTTCAGAAGACCTCGGAGGCCAGGCAGCGTCCCCCTATGAGGGTAGTGTGTGAAGTTGTGAGTGTGAAGTGAGAGGTACAGCAGAGACCTCAGAAGTTTGGAAAAGCCAGGAACGTGGATTGTCTGAGGAAAACTGCAAGGAAGGAGCAAAGTGGACCCAGGAGAGACCCTAGTAGCAACAACCACCAGAAGTGCCATAGGGGTGGAGTCACTCAAGCCCTTTGGAGCTCACAATGTGCCACAGATTGCTTCAGATGCTGGACTTGGAACTATAGGACATAATGTTAGCTCTGATGGATTTTGGACTTGCTTTGGTCCCAATGCTCTGTATTCCCCTGTTGGTAACTTGGAACAAAAGCATTTATTTTGTGCCATTGAATGTAGGAAGTGCTTAACTTTGTTTTCATTTGTACAGGGGCTCACAGCTAACAGTTTGCCTTATTATCTTGGAGGAGACTTGGGACTTGGACTTTTCAGCAATGCTGAAACTGTTAGGATTTTAGCAACTCTTAGAGCTGGACAAAAATGTCTTTTGCATAAAGGGACATACATGAGCCTTTTGGGGCCAGGGGTGGAATGTTATGGTTTGTATCTGGATGTCCCCTCAAAGCCTCATGCATTCAAGGGGTGGACTTTTAGGGTTTATGATTAATCCATGATCCAATGCTGGGATTATGGGTGTGAGTGCTATACCTGCCCTAGGGTGGATAGTTTGAATATGAAAGGGAGAGGAAGAGGCTGCTTGCCACCTCTCCTCCCTTTCACTTTTAATGCTTTTGCTGTTTTCTGCTTCCATGAACTGTTGCCCCTGCCATATGCCACTCTGCCTTGGAACCAGCCAAGTATGGATTCAAACCTTCAAACTATGAGCTAAATAAACCTCTCCTTTCTTAATTTTTGGCATTGGGTATTCTGTCTAAGCAACGAGAGAAAAGTAATCAAGGCGCTGTACATACAATGATATCCAAACTTCACTGAGTGCAACTGCCTTCGGAGCATTGCTTACCTTCTGGCTTGAAGATGTAACCATCTTTTCATCTGCTTTACAATATTTCTACCTATGCTTCTGCATGGCCTACATATCTTGACTAAGTTCTTTCACCAAGCACACAAAGAACCAATTGTTCTTGGTGCTTTGGAAACCAGGAAATAAGGGCCTGTTTTCTCACTGCATCAATATGCAGCTTCCTGGTAAGGGTGCTGCTTCGTGTTTCGTATTTCTGTAACACCCGGCAAACACTTTTCTATGGAGGCCATTCTCCTCTAGAATCAAAAATACAAACATCCCTAAAGAAACATCACATGTGTGTAATGAACCTGCCAGCAGAAGACAAAATCATTTTGTTATTATATTAATTATAAAATGCAATAGAGAGCTGGAGCATTTGAATATTCAACGTGAGTCATTGCCATGTGTTTAGGCAGCACTTTGGCAAATACTGAAAAATGGAGCACTGAGGGTTTGTGATAAACCACTGCTACAACAAAGCTGCTGGAATTATGTTTCAATTTGTGCTTGGGAGTATGAAGTCATTCCTTATCAAGCTGGCCAGGCTGACTTGTTGAGTGTTTCTGTTTCCGAACTCTTTCCTGGAAATTTTGAAAGGTATTCCACCATGAGGAGAGTTTCTCCTTTTACTATCAATTACATGCTTAGACAGTGAGAAGAAACAAGATCTCATAAACACATTGTTGCTTAACCTCCCCCAAATTCTGAAAGAAATGAACACAATTATTTCATATTTACTTTGCCTTTTTCTGTTTCTGAATGATAAAACCTGAAGAAAGAATTATGTTTCATTATATAAAAGATCTGCATTTTCCTCATGTGCCTTAAAATTTACAATGTGGAAGCTCTCTGCTAGGGACTCCATAAAGTGATAAGCAAACACAATCTTCAAGGAGCTTTAACTCATAAGCAGTGAGGTTGATCTCAGAAAAAGAGTGGAAGACAAATATCAATCAGATTACCAGTATATGGTTTTCACTTTGAACTGATTTCATAGGCTGCCAGTATAAGCAGGGTTACAGTTAATATAAGATCATGGGAGAAATGGGCTTAACTCATATGTCATTGAAAATTGCCTCCTTAGCATAGTACTTGATGATTTTTATTGAAATTAAATAAACAGAAACCATAATATTTAAAAGTATGTGCCATTTTTTACAATGAGAAACTTGAAATCTTTTATGAAAAAATATATACATACATGACAAGCAAGTCTTCACAGGATTTCCCAAAGTCCAATGCCACTTTTACAAAGTCAAAGCCAGAAGAAAGAATATTGAGTGAGATTAAAATTCAGTGGGAGGGGGGATATGATATAGGGACAGATGAAACCACGGCTCAATCTACGGCCATTAAAACGTTGATTTATCTACCACTACTGGTCTCACATATTTCAGAAGTCTGATGTGAATTTGTTTGCATGTTAATTTGATGCTAAAATCTCCAATATGGTGGCAGGCTTTTTTTTTTTTTTTTTTTCAGAACTGGAAGCAATACAAAGAATGATTTCTAATAGCTTATAAATGTGGCCAGAATTTAGTATTTTTGGATAAACTCTGAATGCATTTGAATCATACTTCTTAATTAAATCATGTAAGAATGCCTGTGTCAGACACACATTCTCAATGGGAGAAGCAATAGAGGAGAAACAATAGAAATCAATTTACATCAGAATGGAGTCCTCTGAGCTCAAGAATCAAAACACCTTAGTTCATTCTGGCACTGTTCTAGGAAAACAACACTTGAAGATGTATGTTTAGCTGAGATTACTGACAAGAAAGAAGTGTTTGTCATTTCCTTACCCTTTTTTCTCAAAGAAGCAGAATAGTATCATCAATAATTACAGTTACAATTTTATTACAAAGTCCTCAAATTTCCTTTTACATGTCATCATTTCCTTTTAAGATAAAACTTATCAATCCATGAGCCATCTTCACTTTCTTCTGACAAGGTCTCTATGATTGATTCTATTACCCAAGTCTTGCACAAGTTATTAAGATGCTGACTGTGCTTGTAAATGAGGCTTCATAGTCATTGTGAAACATAATAATACGGTGAGGGTTCTTAAGACAGTAATTAAAGATAAATGAATTAGAAATGAAAATAAAATTCTCTCTTGTTGCTTTATTAAAAATATATTGTTGAATTCTAACTGTTAACAATTAACTAAAGAATTGCTTTTTTTTCTTGTCCCTCACTTGTCAGTGTTTGTTGAAAACAGGTGAGATGAACAGTGTAAAGTAGAACTGCTGACACTACACCTGCCAGCACTGGAAAACTGTTGTTTGCTTTTATTTTTAATTCCGTCTGTCTGATGAGAACACTTAACTGTTTTTCCACTTACTTAATATTTGTTGGCATTGATTATGTGTCATGTAGGTACTTGTTATTCACCGGTGAGCTAGAGGAAATTTTTCGTAGAGTTTGCCAGTGGTTACACACTGAAAAGAAGAAATACAAGACGTTGATACTCAATGGATCCTGAAACAGTTTTGTATTTGTAATTTTTGTCATCAGTCATAAAATGCCAAAATGATGGTTGGAATGTATATTAACTAAAACCATTTGTCTGTTGTCATTGAAAGAAAATATTTAGTTGCTTAACTGAACTTCTTCATTGCTGACCACTGGGAAGTGTGCTCATCTAGGAATAACACATTTCCCTCTGTCTACAGATAGGAAGAGATCTACCTCTGCAAAATCAAGGGTGGATTTCATCAATCAAATTCCAAACAAATCTAGAGAATTTGAAGCTTATATAAACTATTGAAGTATGGGTGATATATTTATTTACCTATATTCACACTTATCTACTAAAATCAAAAAATTTTTAAACACGAAAACTTCAAAACATATAGTCACTTAACTTTGGCACATTCAACTTCATGTAGAGTCCAACATATCTGAACTTTGTGAGTTGCACAATGGGTGAAATATTTGGCAGCTGGTGAAATATTTACAAAGGCATGCAAACTGAAATGTGTGTGCCAAACATTTCAGGTTCCTATTAAGGAAAATACATGTCTCTGCATTTTATAATTTTTTTAAAATTTTAAAAGTAAAAGAACAAAAACCAATTAATGAACATATAGCCACTTACAAAGTAGCCCAAGAATAGTACAATCAAAACTGAATTACAGACAAGGTGACAGGGAATTAATAATGGTTGTTGTATTACATATTGATAACTTCAAAGTATATACTAAGGAAAACAAATATTGACATGCAAGATTGATCAAACCACTAATCCTTACACTAAAGCAACATACGTGAGTAGTACAACTATGTAAGCTATCCTACATATGCATACATACATATATACATACATAATTATCCCCTTCCTTTTCTGTTTCCCCTCATTCCATTTGCTCTTTACTTTTGGGCAGTCTTTTCATACCTTCTAATTTATATTCACACTTCCAGGTTCTTACACTAGTGATACAATAAGTTGCATATATATGCACATCTGATTTATTTCACTTATGAGTATGGTCTCTAATTGTGACTATTTACCTATAAAAGCATCAAGTTTGTCTTTCTTTATAACTGACTAATATTCCATTATATAAAAATGCCATAGATTTTTATCCAGTCCTTGGTGAATGGACATTTCAGTTGTTTTCACAATTTAGCTATTAAAAATTGTGCTGCTATCAACATGGGTGCACATATATCGCTGTGATATGATGTGTTCAGGTTTTCTGGGAGAATAACCAGAAGGGGAATAGCTGGGTTGAAAGGGACCTCTACATCTAGTTTGCTGAGGAATCTCCAAACCGATCTCCACAGTGGTTTCACCAGTCTGCATTCCCACCAACAGTGCAGAAGAATTCCTGTTTCTCAACAGCCTCGCCAGTATTTGTTATTCAATGATTTCTTAATGCTAGTTATTCTGACAGGGGTGAGATGAAATCTCAACATTGTTTTAATTTGCATTTCTTGAATGACTAAAGACATTGAACATTTTCTTATATATTTATTTGCCATTTGTATTTCTTTATCTGAGAAGTGTGTATTCATCTCAGATGCCCTGAATTTGGAGGGGTTCATGTGTTTTAATTCTTTATATAGTCTTGATAGAAGACTTGATAGAAGACCTTTGTGCAAGGGATAGCCAGCTAGGACTTTTTCCCAGTTTGTGGGTTTCTTTTTACTCTGCTGGTGATTTCTTTAGATTTGCAAAAACTTTTCAGTAAGATGAGGTCCCAGTTGTTGATTCACTGAAGTGTTTCCCTTGCAATTTGATTTTTGTTCGTGAACTCTCTGCCTACTCCCATGTCTTCAAGATTTTACCTACTTTCTCTTCCAACAGATTTAGAGTTTCTGTTTTAATGTTGAGATCTGTGATCCATTTTGACTTCAGTTTGGTGCATGGTGATAGCCTTGGGTCTATTTTCAGATTTCAGCAAATAGCAAGCCAATTTTTCCAGCACCATTTATTAAAGAGGCTGTTCCTCTTCCAGTGAGCTTGTTTGGGCCCTTTGTCAAAGATTAGGTGGCTGAGTGTGTTTGCAGTTGTGGCTGAATCTTCCAGTCTGTTCGATTCATCCACAGGTCTGTGTTTTAGCCAGTACCATGTTGGTTATTTTACAGTACCTTTGTATTATAACTTCAGGTCAGGGATTGTGATTTCACCTGACTTGTCTTTGTTGCCCAGGATTACTTTTGCTATTCTGGGTCTCTTCTGGTTCTAGAAGAATTGTTTTTCTATTTTAAAAGTATAAAAACAAAAAGATATTAACAAATAGACACAAAGTAGCATAAGAATAGTACAATCGAATCTGAGTTACAGATAAGGTGACAGGGAATCAACAATGGTTGTTGCATTACATAATGGTAACTTCTAAGTATATATTCAGGAAAACAGATATAGACATGCAAAATTGATCAGAAAATTAATCATCAAATATTCCTTACAATAAAGTGACCTAAGTTAGTAGTACAACATCTTTTTAAAGTGTGAAAGCAAAAAGAACTACATCATCAACAACAGAAAAAGAAAGAAAGAAAAAAAAGGAAAGCATTAACAAAGAGACACAAAGTAGCTCAATAACCATATAATCAGAATTGAATTATAGACAAAGCAACAGAAAACCAACAATAGTTATTCAATTGCATATTGATATCTTCAAAATGTATGCTCCGGAGAACACATAGACATACAAGATTGATCAAACAATCTATCATCAACTATTCCATACCATTAAGTGACATAAGACAATAGTAGAACCATGTTAGCCATCCTGCACATATGTATACACATACATACATTCATACATACATTTTTGCCTCTTTCTTTACTCCTTTCCCTCATCCCATCTGTTCTGTACTGTTGAACAGATTTCCTTCATGTCTCTTAGTTTATGTTCCTACCCTCAGGTTCTTACACCAGTGACACAATACGTTGCCTGCACATGTACCTCTGATTTATTTCACTTATGAGTATGGTGTCCAATTGTGACCATTTGCCTACAAAGGCCCCAAATCTGTCCCCCTTTATAGCTGAATAATATTCCATTATATAAAAATGCCACAGTTTTTTAATCCAGTCTTCTGTGGATGGACATTTGGGTTGCTTCCACAATTTAGCTATTACAAATTGCGCTGCTATAA